>QLOO01008007.1:0-11439 GCA_003313855.1 Suillus sp. MG131
TCCGAATGTGTTCTTGTAACCCATGGGGACGTAGATAATCCCGTGGTGGATAAGAGTGGAGAGGGAGTTAATGATGGTAGCCTCCTGTCCTCCGCCTGGGGTACCTGTCGAAACGAAGACACCCGCGAATTTGCCGGCCAAAGCACCAGTGACCCATAATCCACCAGTTCCGTCCCAGAAAGCCTGTGAGGATGAGGAATACAGTCAGAATTTTTCGAGAGATTTGACGGGTCAGAGACATACTTTCCACTGAGCGGGAAAATTGCCATAACGGGTAGGAATGCCGAAGATAAAAGCGTCAAAATCGGCCAGTTCGCTTGGAGTGATGATGGGATAACTTGGCTTTGCGGGAGCATGCAACTTTGCAAGGACTTCTTCGGGCAATGTTTCAGCAATCCTGATCAATCAGTAAGTAAAGCGATTATATAGACGGGCCTACGATCGAATACATACTGGTAGATGGCGGCTCCACCGCCAGCGGACTCGATACCACTCTTGACAGACTCAGCCACTGATGAAGGTCTCGCATCAGGAGGGCACCGTTCTGGATGGTTGGTACTCACTCTTGGCGATATGACCGTACATGGAGTAAATGATGATTGCGACTTTGGGAGATGACATGTTGAAAAGTCCTAAGGCTAGCAGTTGAGAAGGAGAATATGAAAGAAAAGGATGATGGTCATTTGGGTGAGGGACTAACCTGGTATTTGTACTGCAATCTCAGTGCTTTGTCCCATGCTCACCAACCCATCCGTACCGTTCTGTAATCGCAAATTTGAGTCGCTGACCAACTTTCATGTTACAGCAATTAATTTGTTGCGGCGTGCTTTACAAAGCTCGAGAACTTTCGTCTCTATTTGGAACCTGAGCACAGCTGAGCCCAACAGTGAGCAACGGCAATTGATTAATCCTGCCATCACGGAACTGGCGTACGTGCGAATTGTGACTTGATGGTTACAAATCCCGAGAACTTTCGCCTCTATTTGGAACCATCATCCATCACGATTCGTGATCTCTTGATTCTGAGACATGAATGCGGAGCGCCGCCGCAAAGCGATGTGTTTCCCGAAAATTAAAACCTTTGGACTTTCGCATTCATCGCTGCACCCGTTTTTCGTTGTATCCGGCAGTCCTGATAGAATCAGTTTCGGTCCAGCAGCTTGGGGATGAACGGTATTGCTATTCAGGGTTCTCTAAGGTCAATATTGACTGGACAATATATACGACGGAGGTTTGGGGCTGGGTCCATGAACGCATCGTCAGAGTAGTGAATTGGACAAAACGTTTCTGGACAGTGTGCACCCTGCAGTCGTACTCGAATGCCTGCTGTTGTGAGGGCACTGGTACTGTTGGAATGGTCCTGGCTGAGTCTGTCTTTTTGTCGCATATGTATTAGAGACGCCTGCCATCAGTGACGGCCGTCTTCTCTGTGCCCACTCTTTTGCTGGAAATTTCAAAAGACTGTTTTGAAAGAGTGTCACTTAAACCGTGCGTAGGCTCTGTCCCCCAAGGTCGTAGACGTGTGGTCGTCCGTGTTCGGAACAAGGAGTAACTGTTGGCCGCCGAGTTCAACGATGTACCGAAGCTCCGAGGAGGGGGACATATGTCCAGTGAAGGGCCTCGCATGCCTGCAACAGAATTACTGTCAGTATAGAAGACAACCTCAGCATGTTGCAATACGATCACGGATGCTTACAACAAAGAATATATCGGCAAGGAAGAAAGCTCAGAGTGTAAACTGCGCGTAGTTCTTCAGAGAGATAGGTACCCTGCTTTGGGCTTTGCTCCATGACCTACTTTCTGCACATCGTGAGATGAACAACCAACTACTAGTAGGCTCGACCAGATATTATTAGCAGTCTTCTGTATTCAGACTGTTAGACCTTGGTAAAATGGGGATTATATTTCAAGCCAAACAATCAATACTCCTTGTGTCATGTTGAAATGGCGATTGTATTCGCATTAATATTGCGTTACAGGGTATGCGTGGAATAATAATTCGAGCGGATCCAGTCCGCAGTCTTTTATAAATCCAATCATGTAATATATACTTACATTCAGTTCGAAGTGGACTCGGTATATGCTGTTGTGGCGAATCCAACCCGCTTGTTCGTGGTATCGAAGATGCTGTAGAAACGTTCACTAAGAGCACAAACACCATAATTAGCTGTGCAATGGTTCGAAACAATACGATTACTTACAGGAATGTGTATCCGCTGACAAACCCGAAGGTTTCGCTGCCAAGATCCGCAATGACAAGGTAAATGTTATCACTGTTGCCGCTGGTGTCACCGATGACGCTATTCATCGAGCGAGGCCAGATTTGCGCATTAGGAGTGAGTGTGAGCGCAGTCCCTCCGGTGGTAAATATAAGGGGTTTCAGGCTGCTATATTGGTCTGAAGTGATCTTGAGCAACCCCGTGGTCTCATCCAAGGTAGCACCAGTGGCGGTTTTGTAAGTATTGAAGGCATCTGGTATAGATTCAGTGTGCTTGTCTAGGCGTATATTATGTAACTTTACCTGTCGCAATTAGAATAAGTACAGTGGCAGTGTCGACAATTCCTGCCGCCGAAGACAAGATGGTTGCATCGCCATAAGTGATAGACTGGTCGATTCCCCAGTAATTACAAGCGGGAGAGGCAGTTGTGATGGGGGTGTATGTGATGTCACTTGTCATCAAAGAACTATTCCAACCACCGAAAGTGAGCGTGCCAGTCGCATCCTTTTCCGATACAGGTACAAAGTAGACACCAAGGATCTCAGAACGCATGGACTCTTGGCTGAAGAGGTTGTCCATGATAGTGGGAACTGTGTCCGTGTTAGACACCGTGCCCTTTGTCAAGCTCACGGGACCAATGCCAAAGACGCCGTCGACACCGCGAAAGCCCTGGTATTTGTTCGCCACCCCGATCGACTGGTTACTGATGCTCAATGAGCTCAGCGTGATAGTGTCTAGGTACTCCTTCCCAGAGAAATTACTGGATCCGTAGGAGACAGACTTGAAGCAAGACATGAGTATCAACTGATGGTACAAAGGAGTAGGTGCATACAACTGTGTTTCCAGTGCCAGTACTGGTGCTGGTGACGGTATAATCCTGGTCTGCTCCAACCCACGTATTACCACTGGCAGTATCCACGAGAAGTCCATCTGGCGTGGTGAACTCATAAATTACGGTTATAAATCTTTATTCGAATGACGCACAGTGCTTCATTGGATTACCAATACCAACCTGTATAGTGTAACCTATGGGCGCAACGTTGGTGATGGATGCATTCGGATAGTGCTTGCCGATTTTCGCAGCCTGATGCAGGGCTTGAGCGCGTGCTCTATCGCCTGCGGCGATATTGGTCACTCCAGCTGCTGTGAGTTTAGCGGCAAGGCTAACAATGGTGTTGTGGGTGTCCAAAGGAATGGAAAGAACTGGAGATCCGACCACAAGCAGGAACGACAGGACGATTTTTAGGTTAGTTAGTGGCAACATGGCTTGAACTGGAGGAAGAGCTGTAAATGGGGATTACTTGTAAACGGTCAAGCATCCCCGCATTTATATTCTATGAAAGGGAACCGAAGAATGGAACTCATCTTGGCGTGAGTGCTGGCCATGATGCATGATGGTTGCTTCAGAAGTTCAATATTTGCTTGACGGAACAATTATATTGAGCTTCGATTGAACTTCGATTGAACTCCCGTTGTCCAGTCTGCCAATGGTCACGTGGCCATGTCACATGCCACAATCATTTGGCGCGTTTGCGCGACTGCTCTCTCTCCAGCTCCTGTAGCTCGTTCGCCATTCTATCATTCTTATAGCAATAATCCTACACTATCATTGGTTTTTAACAGACTACTATGTGGCTCATTAATGGTCCATTCGATAATGTCGAACAGGGGGATACGACAACCACCAGTCCGTTTCTAGACCATTGTTCTGTACCTTTCCTTGGCACTAACCCCGTAATTACAGAGACGAAGCTGCTTAAAACTGGCAAAAGCTACGGGCTAGGTCGCAAAGAGCAACCACTGGTGGTGAACAACAAAAAGATTTCTCGTGATGCTTGCGAATTCAGAGTGGGCCCGTATACGCCAGATAACATGGTACGAATCAATTACAATGTCAAACCCAGCTCACTAGTCCTCTAGGTCGATCCATCATATGTTCCCACACTTCAACTAGTTAATAACAAGCTTAAGAGCCTCATGGTAAAACGACAGAGGGAGGACGACGTGATCTGCAACCCGTCAGCCTCTATCACTCTTGAAGATGGAGACCACATTACGGTCGTTGCTGGTATTGTGGTGGAGTAGGTGACACGACATCATCTAGTTCTCATAGAGTCTAACACAGTGTCCAGAGTACGATGGCGACGAATAGCTTGTTTTGTCCCTCCGATCAGAGGCATGCCCTCATTTTCTTCTGAAGACTGTGCTTCAATTGGTTGGTGTCATCTCTGATTCAACTAGACTTGCTGACACCATACACAGGTATCAGTACGCATGCTTCGGTGCATGAGCTTCTCACTCATCACATCGCACCAAAATATGAAGTGACAACTCCAATTATGACATCTTTGCTCTGCGCCGCTCAACTTGTCAAGCCCGAGTGGTTGCAAGAACTTGTACGACTTGGCAGTGCTCCCGCAGAAGATGATTCTCTCGGTTTGACTGCCCTCGAAAAGTCTTTTGTCTTACCCATTGAGAGCAAGTACCGTCCCGCATTTGGACCTGCCCTCCTTCCTGCACTTAAAAGCTTCAAGCATTGGGAGCCAAATGAAGAGAGGTTGAATTTACTAAGGGGATTTCGCTTCATTCTTCCTGCCGAGGACGGGGCCGTTGATGCAGAGTTGAGGGACTTGGTCGTAAGGGGTGGCGCCGAATATGAAGGATTTAATCTTAAGGCGGGACTCGCAAAGTGGAGGCAGGTGATTGCTAAAGGAAAGAGGAAAGTCGAAGAACTGAGAGGTGCAGGGAAGGGTCTGGTCGTGCTGGCGAAGGATAGTGCAATACAGAGGGCTGTTGAAGACGAGAAGTGGAGAGAAATGGTTGCAGATGCCGCAAGGTTGGTGATATGAAACACCTGAAAGTACTTCGCTGATAAATTTACTTGATAGCCTGAGCGTGTATGTCGTTCAACTTGAGACAGTTCTTGAGGCTGTCATTCACGTTGACGCATCGCGTATCGCATCTTCTGGAAGCGGTTCACAAGGTTCTTTCATCATCATTCCCAATGTTCTAATATTCTGAGGTCGTCTTCATTCATGCAGGGTCATCAGACCATTCTTCTCCTTTGCCTTCTTTTGTTCCCAATACGCACCCCGACGAGCCATCTTTCCCAGATTGCGCAGACAAAGATATCCTCATGGATAAAAGCCAACGCGCTGTCTCCCTCGGAAGTGGAATACAGGATTCTGCTATGCGCTCGCCTGAGCCTCCCGTTGTCCCCGAGTCTCCGCCAACCAAGCCGAAGCGAAAGGTACGTACCATACCTGCATGTAGGTAAGGGCTTCACTAAGAAACCACAGCTGGTGCGACGATTACCTCTGCCAACTGAGACAAGCGAGGGATCTTTGATGAATTTCGCCAAGCCAGAATCAGATGTTGACAAAGCTAATCCGGAATTTACACAAGCACCTGTATGTCTGACCTGCTCTTCATGGATATAATCTCCTGAATTGATCATTTAGAAACCACCGTCGGGCGGTCGCCCGCGCTTGAAGCGTCGATTAGGATTGCCTGGAATGCCAGGAGTTCCACCTCCTGAGATCAAGATACCCGTTGTTACCATCGACATCGACGATACGGTCGAGGAAGAACCCCCACACAAGAAGTTCAAGGCCTTATTTGAGGCCAGCGACCCAAACAAGATAACCCTTGAGGGTTCGCAGGCTTTTGACGCAGTTTGTGATAATGCGGTAGGCACTCAAAATGAGAGTGTTACACAAACAATGCGGTCGCCTGCCTTCCTGGCGCCAAAGCCATTACCGGTTGTAGCAGAGGAGGAGGAGAGCCTAAGCGAACCCTCACAGCGGGCCAAGTCTGTTGCATTTGAGGTGCCACCCCGGGTGGAGGAGGATGGAGGGCCTTCGTCCCAGATCACCCAAAACAGGTCAAAGTCAAAGGCACCTCTATCACGCCAGCCATCAGAACCACTCCGGGCGACAGCAAAGTCCAAGAAAGCCATTGACAGTGGCAAGCACGTGGTAGACAAGGACGAGGCTTTCCTCACTGCCGTTGCTTCCAAGAAGCGCGGGAAGAAGGCCGAGGATGACTTTGACCGCGAGTTCAATAAGCTGCGGATAGCAAAACCGGATCTGCAGCGCGAAGAGCAGCAGTGGACGGATATGGGGGACTTTGACCTCCCAAACATCAGAGGGAACTTTATGGTGATTGTAGATTTGGAGGTGTACAAGTATTCGGACCGCTATCGCGAGGCCGTTACGAATCACAATCGTGGCTCTGTTAACACGAACGTCCCGAATTTTAAGAAATTCAAGAAGGTAAGCGTCATTGTATGGTTACCCTGGGGGACCTCGTTGACGCAGTGTAGAAAACAAATGGACCCCGCCGTCCACCGATCGAACTCGTGCTTGCAGAGGAGAATGACTACGGCATGGGCGCAGGTAGGTGCTTCAGTTGCTCCTTCAAAGAAGCGAGTTTATCCCTTCTCAGGTTACTGGAAAGACACGTCTTCAGCCAAAGACTACACGAAAGACTCGCAGATGACCGAAAATAGACCTCAGCGAAGCAAAGGCAAGCGCCGTGCGCTGGCTATCGGTTCTGACGAGGAGAGCACTCAGTCACATACGCTTGAATCCGTCAAAGAACCCGTTCGCAAGCCAGCGCGTACAAAGGAGACAAAGAAATTATTTTTAACCTCCGATGATGATGACGGCAAAGACGATGCAGGCTTTGGGTCCTCCGAGGAACAATTGCCAGCTACGCCTGCTGCCCGTGCTCGGGCCAGTAAACGCAGGCGTGTCGTTGCTGATGATGATTCTGATGATGGTGTCACTTTCAAGGGCTTCAGTAAGAAGAGAAGAGCGAAATAGTCCATAGTATCAGTTCCACGATATCATCTAGACTGCCCACACAAGAGGCCGAAGCTGGTAGATACAAATATATACAAATTGAGCAGTTGATTTAATTGGTTCTATCGCAATTCATCATGAATAGCAAATCCAAGCAAGCGCTGGGTTTTGGCTGCCTTTCTGCCTCCTGTTTGTCTGCAGCAGTGTTAGAAGAAGAATAAATAAAGGAACAGAGGATGTACCTTTGTTCTTGACACACAAAGCTCTCTGGGGCACCATCCCAGTCCTCTAATACATATTTTGTGGCATTGATTTGAGCTTCGTCATCATCACCAGTACCGAAAAGATCGAGCGCAAGCTGGGTATGACTCACACCAGCATACGTTGTTACACAGCGAGGGTTCACCAGGATGCGCGCGGGAGTGTATGCAGAATTGGGCACAGACAGGGGCGCTGCAGGTAACACATCAATGGGTACATCTGAGTCCGGCATGGCATCATAATCAGAGCCGGCGTTCACGTCTGCATCCGGCTCCTCGTCAGGGATTTGCCGACGTGAAAGCGACTGGACTTCAGGGGTGGGTACGACCTCGTCCTCGTGAAAGTCATTCAGCGCATTGCTGATCCACAGGTCTCTGCAGAACCAGGCCTGGCTGCTGTCCAGACATGCCGCATCGGCTGCGCGTGTGGGTACACTGTCCGACGAGGAGGACGCATTGTGGAAATCGGTACCGCAGCGGTACTTAAGCCCCTTGTAGTAGGATTGAGAGGGATCGACGATGTGGGTACCTGCTTCGCAGCAGAAAACTTGGAAGGGAAGGTGTTGAATGTATCGGGCGGCACCATTCTCATCTCGAGGAGGGACTGCGTCTGGTTTCGCTGAAGATGTGGATTGCCTGAACTGGTCGCCGTGGATGTCTCGTGTCCGCCACCTCAAAAAAAGTGTTAGATGATGTCGCTCAGACTAGACAAAAAGAAGACGGACGACCGACCTGTCAGAAAATATGAACTGCCCATTTGATTCTGCCCAGTCCATCCCACACACCATGGCAGCCTCGTTCGCAACACTGACACGCAGTGTCTCGAGGATGTCATTTGGACATGTGAATCCCTTCAACCAGATGACCCGATGAAATTCAACTTCACGCTTCTGGTAGAGTTCAAGAAGAGGTTCTAATGCAAGGTTGCGCATGTAGGCTTCCTCCAGGGGATAATAAGCTGCAGTTGCATCTTCTGTCATCCCAGGCACGCGTCGGATTCGGAATGAGACACCCAAAAGGGTTAGAACGGCTTCACAGAGGTCGGTAAGAGTGGCCGTAGAATCTGTAGAGTCATAGTCCAACATAGACACGAAGACATTGGAAGTACCCAGTCGCTTGGCAAGTTGGACAATGACAGCCAGTTGATCGACGAGGAAATGATCGGCTGAATGAATTGCCATTGCTATAAAATAGAGTCGGTCATCGTTGGCGAGGTCATCATAGGCATCTTCGTCGACGTTTTTGTTTTGTCCGAACGGGCGAGCTAGTGTTGGACAATACGCGGCCACCCAGCCATTAAGAGATAGCAAGCTCTCGACAGCAGTCAAAACGCTCTGAAGATCTGCATGAGCGGTGTCCTTTCCCATTATTCTAGTCGGGCTTCACGTCAGATATCACGGAGACTTGGAAGGACAACTCACAATGGTGCTTGAAACCGATTCCAATAATCAGTGACACCGTTGGCTATGACATCGTCAAGGATATCCTTCCTGACATCTCTGCCCGTCCTCCCTTGCAAGAATTTGTATTTTCGGACATTTAGAATCTTGTCTACACCCGTAACGCGCTCAAAGACGTTATAGGATTGGAAGACTGATGGCTCCAATGAGGATGAAGAGTGGGGGCTGAGTACGAGTTTTGCACCCAAGATGAGAGCCAAAGCAATAAACACCTTCGTCAGAAGGTGACGCCTTGGAATGAGGGCCATCATAGGGACTAATATTCAGACCTTAGACCACCGTCGAACTTCGAAGGGAACTGATTTATCGCCGCTTTAACTAGTAAAGAATGATAAATTTGTATTAACGTTCATCCGACCTTAGCTCAGTTGGAAGAGCGCGAGACTGTAATTGGAAAAATGTCATCTTGAGGTCGCCTGTTCGAGCCAGGCAGGTCGGATTCTTTTTCTTCGCCATCATGTACGCGACCACATCCAGGGTCTTTTTTCTGCTGCGGGTTTTCTGACAACGCCAAGAATTCTTGTCACTCCCGCGTCCGAGACTCCGAGCGATCTATCATCATGTCTTGTAACGAGACTCAGGTGTGTGTCCCTTTGAAACCGAGTGTACTTAGTGTCAGCTATCTACTTCATGCTACAATATAAGCCATGATCACGCGGACCGCACACACCAGACGCGGACCTGTTGAGGCAGGCTACGTTAGGCTACGTTCTGCCTCTGTCCAATGACGGAGGAGAATAATGAATGAATAACGCCATTCTTTACCTACAGGATACAGCGGTCTCCGTGACTTGCAGCCCTTCGAAGTGAATAGAACAGCCACCTCGGTGCTTCACTGCCCCGGGCCCACATCATGTTGCATGTAGTATTTGTCCGCTTTTCCCTCTGGCGCACTTTTCTACATGGAGACTAGCATGTTGATGGCTTCCAGATAATTGGAACATTGTCATTTCCAAACACCATCTTATTCTTCATGGGACATGGCACTGAACACTTCATCTAAACCATCCCAGACGAAATACGATTCGTTAACTACGTCCTTGTCAGCCCTTCACAATGCGCAGCCATTCCCAAAAACCCAGAGCATGTTTGCTTCGCAATTTTGGAGCAGGCATGTGCTTACGTGTATGTATATAAGCTGAAAGATCACATTCTTATTCCTCCATGCGCATGCCCTTTGAGCGAACAGTTTCGTGCGCACTATCTTGGAGTATTACAACGAACATCGCCCGGACGATATCTGACTCGCAATTGTGACACAATTCAGTTGCTTTGTCAATGGAATCAGCTGTACAGTAACCTTTCGGTCATTGTTCCCCGACGGCAAGAAGGAATGGTCATCAGTGATGCAGAAGACAAGAGGACTGCGATCACGTAGTCCGCAGGCCGTTGCAACCATGAACGAACAGACACGGGATAACCTTCATCGATCCGGAGCTCCGACAGTGGATCATACCGACCTATTCAATGACTACGACTCCTCGTTGTCAGAAAGAATATTTCTCTTTTCGCATCACGCTACTTTGAGCCGGGATCCCTCGTGTCACTTTGAAAGGAGGAGCTAATCGAGAATCAATGCACTATCTTGAGAACGGTTTATCCGACTGTAGGAATCCTGTCAGCACTGTTGGGATCATCGAAGACTGCAAGGAACACCCCAATAGTACAGGGTGCAGGAGGTACTAAACCTTGGCTCTAGAACCGAACCCTTAGAGCTTCTCAATTCTATTGAGAATATTCTCCGATCTATCCTTTCTCAGATAGTGATGATATTCCTGTTGTGTACGCACAGGTCGCTGTCAGTCTAATAGATTGGTAGAAAGGAATATGCAACTTCATGACAGCAGCTTCAGTTGGGAAAGTGTCTGGGGGTAATTTAGTGTTTAATGCCGATCCTGTTCCTTTGGCGGAGAAAGCAATGACGGTGTGAGTCAGTCGGAGGTGAGTTAGATCCGGAGGGCCTTAGCTACACAGTAGTTTTATCGGTTAGCAGTGCCGCTCCCTCGCTCACGATTGCAACATCCCTTACATCTTGGTGTATTATATGTGATTATATGTGAATCCAACTTGATCAAACGCATCAAGATACGAGGGTTTCCCCTGCAGTTTTTGTGTGTTGAAGTACGCAGTATAGTGGAGTATGTAATACTTACTGCAACACAATGTGTAAAGAATGTACACATGACATGATTGCGATGCTCATGCCTTGGTTAAGCAATACATCCTTGCGGATTCAAGGATGAAGCTTTTATTATGTCGGACAGGTGTACGGTTTTAATTCCTCAGCGAGTCCGGCTGTCCAGAAGAGCTGTTCAACTAGAAATATCGCGGCTAGAAACACGGTTCCAAAATTCAGCAGCACAGGAGGGAATCCTTGCGCGCCGACAATGAGAGCATTCCCAGGCGTTTTTCGCTTTCCGGCGCGTCCTATGCCTGTTTACTGCGCTCTCCGATGACATCGATGAGATCATATTCCGGGAGGAGTCCGTGGCGTGAGCCGTTCGTCGTCTTTTTCTTCTTCACGCGAACTTCTTTGTGCGAGGCACGTAGTGTCGGGCATGTGCACGACCGCTCAATATCTTCTCGACTTGACTGCCGAATACCAAGGATGCTGACGAACCCAACGGCCGCCCGTTCTGCTGTGAATAGTACCATTTTTGTGCTCGTGTCCAGGTAAGCTCCTCAGAAGTATATG
>QLOO01008027.1:0-14228 GCA_003313855.1 Suillus sp. MG131
TGGCCTGTTAACTCGAGAGCCCATAGGAACTCCAAATCCTCTAGAACGGAATAACTGTTAATCAGATTTCTTGACCCAGGAGTCGAAGAGAGGTAGCGTACTGGGCGAACTGAGCGAAAAGACCCCCTGGGCCACCTGCCATGCCATCCTGATCGTCAAACTATAAGAAATAATCAGTTGTCTTGATCACTTCTGTTGTTAGAATCACCCACAAAGTCCATATGAAAACGAGATCGTGAAGTGGAGGAGAGGATTAGCTAGAGTCAATGTTACTCCCCAGTCGAGCATACGCATACCCACTTGGCAGCGGCGGCAAACCCCGTGACCACTAATAATTAGCGATACTCTGATTTTGTCTACGCGCATCGTCTACTACTCAAAATCTTCTGAGCCTTCGCCGAAGTCAAAATGGCATCAAAGATTACACCAGCAGCATCCCAAGCAGCTCGTACGGGCTCAAACGCCGCGTTCAATGACAAGGTACTAGTCACTTATGATCGCGATGACTTGATGGAATGAACGCGTCTACAGGTTAAGCCAATGGAACTTCGGATGTCTAACTTGGTCGCTGCTAAAGGTACGTGAAGAGTTTTTGTTTTCGATCGTTTCGCATGGTTGACTTTCTCGTAGCCATCAGCGATGCTGTTCGAACATCTCTCGGTCCGAGGGGGATGGACAAAATGGTATGATTTGATGTTACTTTGTTGATGGTGAAAAGATGTCACATCGCGATGCATATGCGTAGATTCAAACCTCGAAGGGCGAGGTCATCATCACCAACGATGGAGCAACAATTCTACGGAGTATTCAAGCTCTACATCCTGCTGCCAAGATGGTGTGTACCGAGCCAGATGCTTGCTGATCATCTACTTACGTCATTTTAGCTGGTCGACCTCTCAGCTGCTCAAGATGTGGAAGCAGGTGATGGAACAACATCGGTCGTTGTTCTAGCAGGTAGCCTTCTCGGGGCCGCGGAAAAGATGCTGCAAAAAGGCATACATCCAACCATCATTGCAGAATCGTTTTTGAAAGCATCGGTCAAAGCAGTTGACTATCTCACTGAGATATCAACGCCAATTGATCTCAGTGACAAGACCAGTCTCCTCCGAGCGGCAAGCACTTCCCTGAACTCTAAGGTGCTGAGGATTTTTGGAGCCATCGTGTTAGTGCGTTACTGATGCACGCTTCAGATCGTCTCTCAATATTCATCGACACTTGCTCCCATCGCAGTGGCTGCTGTGACGCGTTTGGTTACACCCCAGTCGTCCACCGTGGACCTTCGTGACATTAGGGTTGTGAAGAAAGTCGGTGGCACTATCGAAGATACTGAGCTTGTAGATGGTGTTGTCCTGAACCAAAATGTCATCGTCTCAGCTGGCGGTCCTACCCGCATGGAGAAGGCTAAGATTGCCATTATCCAGTTCCAGCTCAGTGCTCCTAAACCTGACGTATGTGCCTTTCACTCCTTTCGTCTTTGTTTTTATAGTATCTCATTAGATGGATAACACTGTCGTGATCAATGACTACCGACAAATGGACAAAGTCATCAAAGAGGGTCGTCAGTACCTGCTTAACATCTGCAAAAAGATCAAGAAGGCGAATTGCAATGTTCTGCTAATCCAAAAGTCTATCCTCCGTGATGCAGTCGACGATACATCCCTCAGCTTCCTCAAGCGTCTTAACATCCTCGCAGTCAAGGATGTTGAGCGCGACGAGATCGAATTTCTTTCCAAGAGTCTTGGCTGCAAACCTATTGCCGACATCGAAGCCTTTACGGAAGACAAGCTAGGCTACGCAGATCTGGTCGAAGAGACTTCAAATGCTGGTATCAAGGTCGTCAAGATCACTGGCGTGAAGAACCGTGGACGCACAGTCAGTATTCTAGCTACGGGTGGCAACAACCTTGTCGTGGAGGAATGTGAACGCAGTCTGCATGATGCTCTTTGTGTTGTCCGGTGTCTCGTAAAGAAACGGTAAGATTCAAGTGTCCCATGTCCCATTTCTGTGGGTTGAGGTTCTGATCTGACAAAAAGCGCGCTCATCGGTGGAGGTGGTGCACCTGAAATCCACGTCTCCCGGTTGTTGTCTCAATATGCACAGTCACTCAAAGGCATGGAAGCCTACTGCTTCCAAGCGTACGCAGACGCATTGGAAGTAATACCGACGACGCTTGCGGAGAATGCTGGACTCAACCCAATTGCTATTGTTACGGAGTTACGCAACCGACATGCTCTAGGTGACCGGAATGCTGGTATCAACGTCCGCACAGTAAGTAGTTGCATCCTGGGGTCGCTTCAATCATTTGACCGCATACACCTTAGGGCCTAATCTCGAATATTCTTGAGGAGGATGTTGTTCAACCTCTTCTCGTCTCCACGAGCGCGATTGAACTCTCGACGGAGACCGTGTGCTTACTTTTGAAGATCGATGACTATGTACAAGCAAGATAATGAGACGTTTTGACATTCTAATACTTACACGTCGTTGGCTGTCTTCAAGTATAACGAATGATGAACTCGGCCGATTAGCACTCTGCATTCGCTCATTGAAGCACGCTTGAATATGTTCCTTCGTGCAGATGACCGCGGTTGCGACGATAGTAAAATATCTAAATCCGTTATGAAGTAGTAAAAGAACAAGATCAAATATATGAAAATCACAGGGAATTGACTATCCAGAGGATTGATTGGGATGCAAAAACAATGCCAGGACCGTGGATTGAACACGGGACCTCCAGAACTTCAGTCTGTTGCTCTCCCAGCTGAGCTACCCCGGCTTGTAGGTCGTTAGGGATTCTGATATGTCAACCGACCTAGAGAGGAAGTTGCCGCTTGTATTAATATTGCCTCTATCCATTACTTGCCTTCAGCACTACCCGAAACAATATGTCTGGAGCAGGTCCTCGGGAGAATGTCTTCGCTACGCGTATGGCCTTGACAAACACAAAGCTCCGTTTAAAGGGAGCTGAAACCGGGCATTCGTTGCTGGCAAAGAAGCGTGATGCCCTGACCACGCGATTTCGTGCAATACTGAGAAAGGTGGATGAGGTGTGCTGCGCTACCTGATACTTACCTATTCAAGTTGCTGACGATCAAATGATAGGCGAAGCGGAAGATGGGTAGAGTGATGCAGTTGGCGTCGTTCTCGATGGCAGAGGTCACATATACTACGGGAGATATCTCATATATCGTGCAGGAGCAAGCGAAGCTTGCCACTTTCCGTGTCAAAGCGAAGCAAGAGAACGTTTCTGGTGTTCTCCTCCCAGGATTTGATGTTGATCGTGTACCGGGATCTGGTTTGTTTTGGAGCTTTTATTCATTTATATTCTAATGTTCGCATCACAGACTTTAATCTGACAGGTCTTGGTCGGGGAGGCCAACAGGTTCTACGAGCGAAGGAGGTGTACGCTAAGGCTCTCGAAACGCTGGTGGAACTTGCGTCGCTACAAACGGCGTTCACCATCTTGGATGAAGTTATTCGCGCAACAAACCGGCGAGTGAACGCCATTGAACATATAATCATTCCGCGTTTGGATAATACCATCAAATATATCATGAGTGAGCTAGACGAAATGGATCGCGAGGAGTTCTTTAGGTGAGTGCGTCGAGTCTCCTGGTTAAACTAAGACGCCAATGATGCTCGTAGACTCAAGAAAGTCCAAGGCAAGAAGAAGAGAGATGCCGGGAATGCAGAAAGGCTAGCTATAACTGACGAGGAGCAGCTGCTGAAACAGATGGACGAACAACAAGAACCAACAATGGACTTGCTGAGCACCAAGGACGAAGATGTCATTTTCTGATTCATAGTCAGTACCTCATTGTGCTATTTGTGTTCTATGCCAGCCGCAGAGGTAACTTGGATCAATCTGTATCTATGGCCTGGGGCAGCTGTCTCAAAGTATAGCAGGTGGGTCATGGTGCATATCATGTGCGATAGTGCGCATAGATACATGGTGGTTTTGTGAATGCAACAAGGAAAGCTGAGGACAATCAATACGCCTACAGGAAATTACTAGCAGACGGGACGAGTCAGCTCTTATGGCTACCTATCAAATCTAATGGTGGTCACTTACGTCTACCATCTCGACATCCTCGGTGGCGACGGGTTGTGCGGTCTTTGACCTGTCCTTACGGTCAAGAATTGCCCGACTAATGAAAAGAGTTTGATTAGAACAACAAACATAGACAAAACGTGGATTGCGCACCGGTCCTTGTCAAGCTTGATGGTGGTAATCACGACTTTGCTGGGGTGGATACCGATAGGAGAAGTAGCACCGTTGGATTTGTCGCGTTGCACACGGTCAACATGAATGACCCATTTCTTGCGGTACACCTGTGTGACCTTTCCTTCCCGACCCTTGTATTTCCCCCGCAAAATCCGTACTTCGTCATCCTTGCGGATCGGCAGTGACCGCGTCTAGTGAGTAGTATAAACCACACGCGCCTCGTTTCTCAACAAATCCAACGTACGTTGTATTTTGCCCGAAGTTCTTTGGATAGGGATGACGACATAATCTTGCGGCGCACCGAAGAGGGTGCGCTGAAATGGGCCTTGCGGTTCTTGCGCCGCGAAGAGGAGACGTCTGTTATATAGACTCATTTGTCAGTAAGTTATTCACCCAAGAGAGATCTCATCCAAGTCTCAGAGTTTCCATCCAACTTCTCCTGTGCATGAAATTTCACTCCAAGGTGCATAGATGGGTGGAATGGATACCAGCGAGTACAAAGACAGCACTGACCAGGGTTGTACTTCATCTTGATCTTGAGGAGGACGTCGATAACGGTGTCGGGCTATTCAATTTGGGTGTATGGAACGAATTGTTTGGTTCAAAGTTTGCGCGCCGGCTTTTGCCGGATATACCACGGCATGATGCACTTTACCTGCACACAGTTCGCCGCGTGGTGTCGATGGAGAAAGTTCGGTCCACACAGCTCAAATTCAAAGGGGACAAAATAAAGAAGAAGCGCAAGAGAGAACACCACGATGAAAGCTCCACCAGCAAACGTGTAGATGAAGACGAGGACCCGGAAACCTGGGTTCTACCGGAGAATGCAACAGAAATTCGCGGGCCTACTTTCATCGTACACCCTTCTGATCCTTCGCCCATATCAGTGAATTTTGATTCCACAAGAAACAAGATTATATTGTCATCTCTCGACAAGGACTCGACACCTGATACTCCGCCACTACTCGATCGTACGCCTACAGAGGTAGCTCAGGTCTGGGTTACAACGCGCGTCGCGGGTTCGGCTACTATTAACCTTCGGACGGGCACTGGCGAAGGAAAGTTCCTGTCTTGTGACAAGCATGGTATTGTCAGTGCTTTTCGGGAAGCGCGAGGGCCCGAGGAGGAGTGGACACCTGTTCTTTTACCCGATGGCATGGTAGCCTTCATGAACGTGTATGAAAATTATCTCAGTGTTGATGAGGTCGCAGGAGGTTCGCTGCAGCTCCGAGGCGACAGTGAAGAAGTCGGGTTTCGGGAGCGGTTTTGGTTAAAGATCCAGAGTAAGTATAAGAAGGAGGCCCATGAGGAGAAGAAGAAAAGAGAAGCTGGCTCAGAGTTGACAGTCATTGACGAAACTTCCACAAAGTACGTTTCACTTACGATGAACTTGTTTGTGATCTGAAAGATCCCAAAGCCGTATGCACCAAGCCTGGGGAGCTGGACGCTCGGTGGTGTCGAAAGAGGATAAGAGAGAGGTTCGTTGATATTCATATTTTATATGATTATCAGTAACATTCTGAATAATGTTTCAGCTCAAGCGAGCACGCAAAGAAGGCCGATTGGCAGAAGCATTGCTGGACCGACGAGCGAAGTTAAAGAGGCATGTTCTGATCCATTCTGAATGTATCTCTCATCTAATTTTACCATAGTGACCGATTTTGTTGAGACCATGTGCCAAATTATCAATTCATCTTTTATGCATGTCGGACTCGTGTATTGTCTAGTGTACCTTTATATTTATTCGCGGCGTGACGCTCGAGCGCGTGTCGCACCCAAAGGTGGAATAAGGGGGATGTATAAGACATCTCCCTTTGTATTATCATTTCATCGCCAGTCCCAGACATGCGCACAGATATTTTCTTGATATCTCAGCCCGCGAGACAATGTAAGGATGTCAAGGACGTCAAGATAGCATCCAAGATGGATCCACGGCAGTGGCAGAGACTGCGTGTACGTGCCATACAATTCTCTGGGTATCTGATTCACTGATTCTGAGAAAAAGGCTCTCGTCATAGATGCAGCCGCCAGGTTTCTTAATACACAAGTTAGATATGAGCACCAGGATCCCGAAATGGTTCGTTTGTTCTACCAGGCGGTGAGCTTCAGTCGAATTTTCTATCGCATTGCTTCATTACTCCATCCTTTGTCTCAGGTCCACGCTACATGGCCAGAAGTTGCAGCAAAATATCCCAACTCCTGGGTGCTGGTCTGGTATTTAAAGATATATTTGCTGAAACGAGTATATCGGAAACGGTGGGCTGACAAGGTCGCTCGTGAGAGGGCTGTCAGCCAAGCCCGACAACAGTCCAGATGCCCTCACACAAAAGTATGCCCTGCTTTTGTATCATCAAATAGTCAGGTTCTCAAAACAATCTGCAGGACACGAATCGATCGCTCCGTCAACTCGATACCAGTGCTTCACAAGGCTGTGTAGCCATGAGAACTCGAAGGAGGGCTACTACCTATGATCGTCTTGCCTCCCCATCTGGTCCAGAAATTACAGCGTCACCCGCAATGCATTGCTCTTCTGTCATCGTCCCCCAGAACAGCGGAAGCCCATCTTCTCCCGCCTCAGCACACTCGCACAACGTAGGACCTGTTCAAAGCTCTCGTGCAGTTTTTCGGTTTCTTGACTCCATGTCACCCAGTCTGGTAAAACTTGTTCCAGATTTCCTTTCTGCTGGGATCTATGATCAGAGTCATCTAGAGGACTTCTTCACATGGCCTGAGAAGGCTCAACGGAACTTTCTTCTCAAGACGTTCATTGGAAAGATGAATGCGTTAGAGTTGGGAGCAATGCTAATAGCGTTGAACTCTAGACGTCATGGCTAAATAGATGCTACATTACCATTGCTCCCATTCAACTTGTTTTCAACATCTTTGATGCCACTTGCGATAGCCATTACGATGATTTTTCTTTTTGAAGTAGTGGCTGTGTAGCTTCTCATTTCAATAATGCCAAACAAGAACGCAATTGCATTTGTAACACTACTTAGTACACGTCCGTGACATTCTATCGCACTACAGCACTAGTACTCACTAGGGTAATTTTGTCCACTTATCCATCTTTCAGGACGTTAAACATAACATGGGAGTTGAATCACCGAGCGACGAGACTATGTCAGCGACACCCGAGGTGGTTCCCTTCATCAACAGTCTTTCACCCCAGAGCTTATCACTGCTTTCTTTGGCGCTAGTCGTGGGATTACTGATTGGTACGTTTCGGCCGACTTTATTCTGGAAGAAATTCTTACGCTCTGAAGTTATCACATTCTCTCGAAGAAAATCAAGGTCCAGAGGTACCGCACTTCTCCTTGTCGGGCCCTCAGATGCTGGCAAGACAGCACTGCTTTCTACTGTCTGTGGTCTATCAATAAATTTACATTGGTTGTCCATCTCTGAACCGTTCGTATGTAGCTCGCGTTTACTGGGACGCTACCATCGCACACGTCACTGCAAGTCAATACTTCTATCATGCCTCTCTCACCAGTGGGCATCTTGCCGGTTATCGACATCCCCGGGCATCCTCGAATTAGAGATCAATTCCAAGAGCACTTAGTGAATGCCAGAGCCGTTGCTTTCGTAGTGGATGCAAGTACCATTTCACGCAACGGGTCTACAGTAGCAGAGTGCGTATATTTGACTCTTTCATGACCACAGTGATTCTGAAGTGCAACATCTAGGCACCTCCATCATGTACTTCATGCCATAACATCGCTTCCTCCTTCACATTTAGCACCCGCACTCCTCATTATAGCCAATAAGTGCGACCTCATGAAGACAGCTGCATCTTCAGGCTCTCCCACTGAGGTTGCTATTTCACGCGTTCGAACAATTCTTGAACGTGAGCTGGAGAAGCGACGAGAGGCTCAATCCAACGGCATGGGGGTCGAAGGCTTGGGCGCTGAAGGCGAACGTTCTGACATGGGAGGTTTGGATTGCAGTAGTCCTGGGGGAGTTTTCAAGTTTGCCGATTGGGAAGGCGGAGAAGTTGATTTTGTAGGGACATGGGTAAATGTCGGGGAGCTCAAGGATGATGAAAAGGAAGGAGTAGCTACTGATGGCCTGGCCTCATTGCGCAGTTGGCTGGGAGCAACTTTTACTATGACTTAACTCTGATGACCGTGTTGTTTTCGGATATAAGACACTCTAATTTTGGGCTCAAATTCTGGGACGATCCATTGGCTAGCAGTTGAACTCCGTTGGATCGATTGTCCAGCGCAGTGATTCATGGATTCCATAGGTCGCCCAAAAGTTGCAATCTAACAGGGGAGTTTCGCATAAGGTAACCTGAAGTACACAAGTACAAACAAACCAATGGTATAATTTTCTCGATCAATTTCTGGTCAATCTTCACCGCAGCTTTTTAGACAGTGCCCGTTCTACCATCATTCAGGAAGAACGATGGCGATTCGGTAATGCGAAGAGTACATCGGATAGGATTATGAACGCACGCATCTTATTCGTATGGTGTAGTGGGTGTCAGACCTCTCCAACATCTCATCCTCATCTTCGTCTATTTTTTGCATAAAATCGGAGTCTTGGACACATGTACATCCCTCCATGCGATGGAATACTTCATAGAAACAGATGTGAATATGGACTATTGCCGATATTGACCAAAAACGTTTGTCAATCAGAACTTCGTCTCTTCTTCACTTGCCTGTCACTAGTGGGTGAACTTGCGTCCTCCTTAACCGAACTTAGTTCATCCGAGCCATCCTCGAGCAAACTTGGTTCACCGTGCACGGCAACAATAACAGTGGCGGTGGCGGTTATAGCAGCCACAGCAGCGCCCATCAACACGACTTTTCTCTGCATCTCAACCTCGCTCCGAATCTCACCATGTTTCCGTTTGGATGACGACGCCGACGCTCCCACATCCATGATAGTTGTAGCAGGTGTCGAGGGTTCAATGCCAAACGAAGAGAAGGCTTTCAAATCCGCGGTGAAAAGCACCTAAGGAAAGAGAATGAACAACTTGAAAAAGAAAGGCAACTTCGAATAGATACGTGCAGAATGAGCCCAACCGGCATATTCACCCCAAATATTGGCAAGCTTAATGGCCACTTCATCGTAGATTCGAGGGGTCATGACAACTTTTCCTTTGGATCCGCCTACGTTACGCAGCCCGTAATGCTTAATAGCAATCTGGTAAACGTGAGTGTCCACTGGAATTACTTCTTTCTGGGACGACATGGATTCAGGATCAGATGCAAGTTTAACTGGGATCGACTAACTTTGTCCAAGCTCATGAGAAGAACGCAGTCTGCTACCTTGCGTCCTACGCCGACGAACTTCAGAAGTTCTTCACGAGCAGCTTCGGTGCTCATGTCTCTTAGTCCGGACAACCACACCTCACAGTTCTCTCGTGACTCTGAGTTGGACATCGAGGAACCGTGAGTATCCACAAGCATTTTCGCAGTGCGCTGGATATAATCAGCACGGTAGCCAAAGCCCAAACCCCGAAGAGTAGACTTGACTTCGGAAGCAGCAAGGAGAGAGGGCGGGGGGAAAGCGTGATACGTTGTAGGACCTTGGGAGTCACTTTCACTGAATTCGGGAGGTGGCAAGGAAATCAGGGAGGGAGAGTACTGCTTGCAAAGAGCGTGCACCATCTTGGTGATTCGGGGTATGTTATTATTAGAAGAGCAAATGAAACTGGCATGAGGAAAACCTGTCAAGCCTTCGAGCCAGTTCAGAAGTAGACTACGCACGACACCAGGTTCTCCCAAGGATCTTGTCTCAACATCCTGATCCCAGAAAATCGGGATTTAAGTTTATTAAAGACTTGATCTCGGTCACTCCACTGGTCATAAAGCTTTACCAAGTCGACGTCGAGCTGAAAATAATCCTTAAGCCAGATTAACGTTCCTTCATCCATAACTCCTTCCTGCGCTGCAGAGAGATGCTCTCCCGGGAAAACAGAGCGATAGAAAAGATAGTCGGAAGACTGTCTTAAGCATACTACGCGATCCCTCAGGCACAGACGGTATTCGTGAGTTGGACAAGATTCTGTGCCAGGGGCCGAAGAAAGGGGGTAACATGTCCAGCGAAATGACTGGCCACATTTTAAGACAGCTGCTAAAGAGAGCTGTACGGCTGACAGTGGCAAGGCACGAAACCCGGCAGGAATTGGGGAAGCCATACTAAAAGTCGCTAGAAAGCCAAGCAGATCAAGCGTCCGAGTACGACTCTCAAGGCGAACACGATTATGATCGGACTAGTAAATATTGTGGTATTCCCTAAGACGTGGTCAAGTGCAGCGAATTCACAGCCACCGCCATATTCGCTTCACCACTAACCTATATGCCTTCAGAAGGAGATACGTTTCTTCCCAGAATACAAAGCGTATTCTACGCTGTATTCGATTTACAGAAGGGGCCAAAAATTGTGTATCAGGTTCCAGAAGGTCTCATCACAGGATCAACAGCAAATCAAAATTCTAACCACTCGGTCACCTCTTCCCCTTCGCCGTCGACAGCTGCGACCATCTTGGAACCGGACGTAACGCCTTCGCGAAGATCAAGTCCTTCTGTTAATTCTTCTGTTAATTCTCATGGTGGTCGACGTGCGAGTTCTCTTAACGTCCCTTCGCCTCATCATCGCTCTTCTTCCTCCAGTCGCGTTCTGTTCAATTTCGATGACATCTCAAAGTATGTGATACCTCCTGGAGAGCTTTGTGGGCGGCTGGTCATTTGCGCTACCCGGAAATATCGTATCATTGGCTTTCCTGTTTTGCTTCCTGGCAATTACCAGCGGAACTACTTCCAGTACAACGTCTGCTTTGTCTTCGAGCGGTCTGCGGATTTAAGTTGCTATGAACCAATAGTTCGCAAGGTCAGCCGTGTACTGACGGCCTGCGAGGTCAGCTCTTTACACTGCACAACAGAACTCTGAGTTTATGAAATCGTAGGAAGAGTCATTTTTTCTTTCCTGTCCAAAGTCATCGCCAGCCATGCATGCCATCCTCGAGCAGCTATACGAGGATCTGAACTCTTATTCTGAAACATCGATTCCAATTGATGCCTTCAACTCAATAGAGCTGAAGATATTTCCCTTTTATCCTAATCCACCCCCAGTAAAAGATTGGCAGGTGCCTCTGGCTCTTATCAACTTGTCCAAGCGCATAGAAGATAATTGGGATCTAACGATGAGCAAGGTAGGCCAAATCTATCATAGATCGACTGTTCTGATAACTATGCATCAAGGTGTGCAGACATATTGATGGTGTGAATCATGTCAGTCGCATTGCATACCTAGCCGACTGTGATATCGAGCTTACCCGCCAAGCAATATGTCACCTGCTGTAAAATATTTCACTCTGACCTTCCATCCCATCCTCATCAGATCTCGCAGTTACTATCAAGTCATCATGACCGTCGACATCTTCCAATACTCCAATATGTACACTCTTCGTAAGAATGTGCAGTGGCTTGCAGACGAGTGCCATGTCAAAGACGAATGTGGACCATATGTCACAAAGCACGCACCCGGTTCGTACGTTCCTTCTACGGAAATGCCCAACTCACCTGTGGCTCAGGAAGAGTGGTACCGGATTGGCCGAAACTTCTGCACTTATATTCGCGGCTTAAGTCGGGGAAAACGGTACTGGATTGGATGGAAACCTACAATGTCTATGAACTTGGCATTGACGTTCGGCGCTTCACAAGTTTCGGGGTGATCAAGGTATTTTCCAGCAATTGTTCTGTGTTCTAATCTGAAGTACTTTAAGGGGTTTCTACGGCGGGTACATCGTTGGCCGATTTTACTTCCTGTGGATGTACCGTCACCAACTCGCAGAAGAAAGCAAAGCCTCTCTTCTTCTGCGTCGAATGCAAGTCCTACAAGTTCTTCAGCTCCAATTGGGGAGACCCCTCGATTTAGTGGCCGTCCCGATACGTCTGGTGTTGCACCTATACTTGGTTCTCCCATAAACCAGATGGAGGTCACACGAACCCAACAGCGAACAAGCGCAGCGGAGAAGGTCCTCGAACAGCTACGTTTCAAAACGCTCCCGCGGACTGGACCCAACCCTACCATGCGACAACCTCCTCTTTCCCCAGAGGGCCCTGAACGCAATCATGAGCGCCGTAGTCGTGTCCTGTCTGATACCCGAAGACATTCAACTTATCAACAGCCTACAAGTCATGTGCCGCCACCATCTAGTGTTGCTGGGAGTCAAAGCATTGCGCACCGCAACTCCTCGGAATCGCAGAATGCCTTTCCTACAAGGTCACGACTATCACGGTCCCCTTCTACTTCTCGCACTCGCGCCCTAAATTCACAAGGCTCTTCGGGTCCAATGAATGTTCCTCCACCCCCTGAATTGTTGCCACTTCTCGATGGAGATCATCATACAGACGAACTTTGTACGCGCTTCGAGGTCGGATGGCCTCAATTACAGCAATGGCTAGTGACCATTGGAGGTGGAAAAGGCGATGGAGATGGAGATTTCGGGAGAGTATCCATTATTTATCGTTGATATCGTCTGCCATACGAATCTTGGTGATGTGTTCATGTTTACTTCTACAACAGAATCCCACACGAAATTCTCGACAAGAATTTGTTTGGAGTTTAATGTGGAGATTTTACATAAGAGTACTGTGAATGGTGATCGATCGATCAATCTAGCACACGAATCCATTGCATGGTATTATAGAGTATGAATACATATACTTTTGCTGGACAGCTTGCTACGCCAGTGACCGGTTCACATTCACGTAGCCGGTCCCAAGACACGAGTAGAGCAACTCGGTGTTGGAGGAATCTGTAGGATCTACGGGTGTGATGTTGAAGACAGAGCCGAAGAAGATCTTGATATCACGGAGAAATTGAATGCTGTCATGATGTGAGCGGTAGAAGCAAAAGAATCGATCATCACGCACGTTCTAACAGAGGGCTCTCCCATCCTACATTGACCGATGTCTTCACTACCTAGAACCATCATCAATAGGACTAGAGATTGATGTTTTCTATCAACACATCCTCCGTGTCTAATCTCTGACAAAAGGGCCCTGGTTGCTAACAGAGCTATATCTTCGGGCGTTTCACCTGGTGTGGATGCAGCTTCAGAACAATGTATGGCAGACGTGGTGGACTCTGCTAGTAAACTTAGTGCATATCCCGGTGACCTTCATGCAAAATTAGTGGAGTAGAAGTATGTTCGATGAGCCCACATACTTTCCGCTCTCATTTCCTTTGTAAACGTCGGAGTATAGGTAGATGTCGGGGATGAAGCGGTTGAGAACCGAACGTGATGCGTCGATCATGCGATTAGAGAACTGCGGGTTAACACGGACGGCATGTCTGGGAGAAGACTTCAGTGTGGTATGCCCTTCATGAAAAGACAAGATGAACGCACGCAATGCCTCGGATTCGTTTGATCTTGCCAGGATCGACAAAGTTCAGAGTTTTTACTTCTTTAACAATAGGACAGAGAAACTGTACTTCCCCTCCACCTTCTGGAGGAGCACCGCGTCTCTTTATCTGTAAAGGTATATGAACGCGCAATTTGTGGAACGAACAGCTCGCTCACCCGAAGCTCCAATCCATCAGAGATGCCGAAAAGTTGAAGATGAGGTAGTGTCACAGTACGAATGAGGTCAACCTAAACGCCGTTTCAGAAGTATTTTATTCCGACGGGATTTTGCTTACAGAAAGATCATTATCATCTGTTGTTATACCTCGCAAGGTCAACTGAAACGGCTTTTTTGAGAAGGGCGCGATCATTATCAGCGGCTCCAAAAAATAACCTATTGAGCGCGACAGTGGACAATCATGAGTAATCGGACCGCCAGACACGACTCCTGGTTTGAGAAGCACAGCGGTACCTTGAGGGCACATGAGTGAGAATAAACAGTTGGACAGTGTAGATCGTACCGGTCACTGAAATTTCAATGACGGACCCGTTAGTTGCTTTTTCCAGCAGCCGTAGGAGGCTGACTTCGTAGTCTGAGTGATGGTGCTATTCGTCAAGAAACGCCAGGTTGCAAAGATC
>QLOO01008055.1:0-19025 GCA_003313855.1 Suillus sp. MG131
CACGGACGCGTGCACTCTACGAATTTGTGAGGGTGACCCTGGGCGTGCGAATGCACGGGGCTGGGAATCTCAGGGGGGACGTGTTTGGGATGCGGGATGGCCTAGAGGGCGAGGATGGGACGATTGGGAATGGAGTTTCGGTCATTTGTGAGGCGATTAGGGATGGAAGGCTTGGGCGGGTTGTGGTGGGGATGCTTGAGGGCATCGAGGGCTTGTGAGGAGCTTTCGCAGTCCTTCCACGAAGGTTGACTTCCAGGTCTCCACGTACTTACGATCCGAGCAGATTCGGAGAGGCGGTTGATGCCTACAGAATTGACGTCCTTCTACTTTTATCGTTTCATATTCATGAGACTATCTAATCATCAACATTCCTTATTCCCTTGCATGCATATATACTAGTAGCCTCTACGCAAATGCATTTCTATCCTACACTGTTAGATTCCCTATCTATGTCATGTATAAAAGGGCCCTCGGATAGATTTATGATACGTGTCTAATAGAGTTTCTTGGCATATCAAAGTCTCTTGGTTCTTGGTACAGGGCAAGCGCAGGAGCAAGTATAACATGACGTTAACCAGAACCGTATGTGTCTCTGACATTTTGTGACTTACATAGAAACACCGTGACGGGAATGCTTAGCAAGACTTGCCATCACCACCACTATCCTCCTGTGAGTAAGTATTTCGATCGAGCTGCTAGAACGAGGCTTTCTCATTTTCTGAAGGGTCATGAAAGAGGTCTGACAGTGCTGGGACTTGGGGGTTGGGAGGTTGATCTCCGGGTCAGTCTTGCTACTTCAAAACTAGTCTGCACGATGGGCTACGCCGTCTGAGTATCCCAGGCTCGTGTCCAGGGACAATATGTACCTCTCTAGAACCTCTCCCTTCATGTGGCGTTCAGATCGTTTTTCTCCGGCGAGCCATGGGTGAGTTTCCGTGACACGTTACCAGTAACCAAATTACAACAATACTAACTTTGCCAATTGGTGCCAGCGTTTAATTTACTCCTCTCGCCTTCGCTGCACCTTCTGGAACGCTTCTGGAAGCCATGTGTTCGTCAACTGCAAGCGCTGCAGGATGAGGCACTGATAATGAGCTTCCCACAGCAAAAATCGGAGGCGAGTCTCATGAGAGGTGGCTGCATTCGAAGCACCCGTCCTCATGGGTCTAAGCTGGGGTAGGCCTACTTCGTTCGCGTGTTTCCGAGAATAGCTGACGACAAATCTGGCTGACGTACTTTTGAAGCTCACCACGAAATGACAATATAACCCCCCTACGCCACGGGGACTTGATAAATTCTCTATGTGTTCCTAAAAGCATAGACGAACAAAAGTTATGTTTGACTTCTACACACGTACTTCTATTCGGATGCTCTGATTTAGCTGTCCCAGAGAAATGGATACAAGCCTCTTTCTGAGTAGCTGAAAACGGGCTTTCTAATCTAGCTCTAGCACTTTGCCTCATCAATTCCACCGCGAGTGCTCGCCTTTCCTCATGCAGCAAGGTTCGCCACATCCTGCGGCGATAACTATGTGCATCTTTGCTTAAAGTCATGGCGTACATGCGCCGGCTATTTGGTCCACCGGACGGATCTCAAAGCTACTGCTCAGTATCTGTTGGTTCAATACCCGAGTTTATCACTAAATGTTGGAGGCGACAACATTTTTGATAAAACTCGACAATAGTGACGTGACGAGGTTTTGAATCAAGGGACAAATTTTCTCAAAAGGAAAGGGAGCCTGTGGCACATCATACTGACCCTACTCACACTCTACATCTTTGAGACCACTCATGCAGAAAGTTATTCCCCAGCCACCGGTGGGACACTATGGTAACATGCAGACCGCGGCGTATGCTACTCCATGATCCACAAGGTTAACCGATAACCTGTCGGACGGATCTCACCCGTCTCCTGTCCCCTAAGAAGATTTGCTCGAAATCCGTTCGAACTTAACAGGATAATATTTGCCATAATTTCTCAGAGGTTTCTTCGGACTCTCACAGATACAATTGAGTTGGATCGAGCGCCGAGCCTGAGGCCTGACCCACGGTGAGTCGGAGTACGTACGCTACGGAACCCCCTTGTCGTTATCGTTGCTCCATATACGGGAGTCATCGCATATTATCCGACCTTGCACACAATAGATATTGTTGCTCCATATATGTGGGTGCATTATGCATTCTGTTCTGGTTTATGCGGTCTGTGTCACATCGCGTGACTTCAACTATTTGGCCCTTACGTGTGGTAGATATTGGTGCTCCATATACGTGAGCCACTGCGTTCTGTCTTGTTTCATGCGGTCTGTCATTGCGTGTCATCGTCATATCGGATCGCCAGTGGCGTGGCTTCCGACCCGACATCGGTGTGTTCCATCAAGGGTCCGTTATCGCGCTCCATTCTCGATTCTCATACCTGTCTTCGAATGAAGAGGCCGCCCGCCCTCTATAGCTCAGGGTTATAGGAGGGTACTTGGAATGATCAGATCTTCAAAAACGTGCCTTCTTGACCCTCTTTTCTTTTCCCGATCGAATTGAACAACTCTGCGGGGTCATCCTTAGGAGATGCTCGTAACAAATTGTTTTTCCGGGTGGAACTAGTGACCAAACCAGGAGCGTGTGTAAGCGCCAGTATGATATAGGATCGAGCTCAAAGTTACTGACGAAGTTCAACGGCTGTAGTCAGATCATGCGTTGACATCTTGTGTCATAGTAGGCACGTTCGTGACTGGATTTACAACATCCCAGTGTCAGTGTGTCCCGTGTCAACTCTATTCTGGCATTCCTTGAGAATTGACATTACCAAAGCCATGGAGATCCGATATCAGTATGCGCGAGGAACAGGAACTAAGAATTCTGGTTACAATGAACTGTCAGAGACAGTGTTGAATGTGGCAATACCGTACTCGATACCGCATATGCAATTGACAAAAACGATCCATCGATTGCTGGATGTTCGGACGGCGGCTGTCTGTGCGGCTCAGCGAGGTCATAATGGGCTCTTAAGGTCGATGAAAGATATTGTGCAGCTGGGGAATCGCTCCGAATGAAGAACCTTCGTGAGTATCAGAGGACCAAGATTTGGCGCGTGTCAATTGTGTTGATATCCGTTCGAGGCCAATATTAGAAAGTTGAAACTCATCTTGTTTGATGGTTTTCACTCACAATGCAGTCAATCGCAACCACCAGCAGTACAAATGTAATGCCAAAAGATGTTCTTCCTTGGACTGAACTAGAGGACAGTTACAGGCCGCCAGCTGGGAGTCAACCGGACAAGATCTAGAATGTGGATATTTGTATTTAAATATCGTATCTCGAGAGTGGCCCATACCACACATAACAGTCTTTGGCGGTGGTGCAACGGCGTGCCAGCGATAGCATGAGTTTGAAATCTGAGTCGATATTCATGGTGGATCGTTGAAGACGGCCATTCCTTGTGCATAGTAGAGGCTATGAGCACTCTAAGACAGAGATGGTCGTGTAGGGCAGTCATGATTGTTTGTCAATATGAAATTGCCGCATACGATAACCTACGTATGTACTTAGCTGCAAGACAATCGTTCGCGCGGCACTTATGATACCTTTTAGCACATCACTGTTACCCTGATGGCAAGCTCAACTTCCTCTCCGAAGCCTGCAGTGGTCATCATCGGCGCGGGTGTTTTTGGTCTGTCCACTGCTTACCACTTGCTCGAACGTGGCTACACCGATGTGACAGTACTCGATCGTGCTGAATATCTACCCGCGGTCGATGCAGCGAGCACTGACATGAATAAAGGTGTTTTGTTTTGTTTCCAGTGTCCCTCTACTGCGACGACATCGAATAGCTCACCTTCAGTATCAAGTGGTTCGTTCTTGTTACGGCGATCCAGAATACACGCGGCTTGCGCGCCAGGCGATCGAAGAATGGCGTAATGATATGTGGCAAAACTGCTACCACGAGTCTGTGTCACATTTTTTTCTCGCTGAGAGTGGATGATGACCATGATTGCAAATGCTACAGGTGCGGTGTCCTCAACTTGGGCGATGCATACACCGAGCAGTCCATCATCAACGATCTCAAGTATGGCGCCAAGGTCGAGCGCTTAAGTAGTCCTGCATCCATTAGAGCACAGTTTCCTTCGGACCTTCACAATTCTGGTAGACTTGGGACGTTCAGATCGTTGGACGCCTCTTCTACAAGCTACATCAATCATGATGGTGGTTGGGCAGAGGCTGAACGCGCAGTCAGCCTCCTCATGGAACATGTGAAGAAACGTGGCGTCAAAGTCCTTCCTGGCAGGGTAGTTCAAGAATTGGTCAAGGACGAACGTGGACAAACAAAAGGTGTGCGCTGTGCTGACGGCTCTGAATACGAGGCCAACGTAGTGGTCCTTGCTCTTGGTTCATGGACTGCGAGTACATTCCCGTCGTTAAACCTGAAAGGAAAGTGTCTTGCTACGGGGTAAGTGGGCAAGGTTTCCGGTGCTTCAATATGATGCGATACTACTTGTACTTTTTGCATGACAATTATTTCAAAAGTCAAAGCATAGCGACGATTCAACTGACGCCGGAGGAAGCAGAGGAATATCGCAAGACACCTGTCGTACTTGATTTCAGGACCGGTTTTTATGTTTTCCCAGTGAGTCATCATTCTTCCAAGTTTGTTCCAAGAATGATTCTTTAAGCGATCGAATTTTTCTAACCTCATTATGTCTCTTACATATGTGATTTGACTCAATGTGTTTGACACATTATGTCTGTCAACATGCCTTGCACGTTTGGGAACACACATGCGCAAAACTTCTTACCACCTAGCTCTACGTACTCTCAATGCATGGCAATATTTTCTGTCGTGTTCTGCAACATCACCCAACCATGAATTTCAATTTGGCCAGTGATTATCGATCACCACGCCAAGCTGAAGCTTTGAAGAACGCTCCTCTCTACCTCTCCTACTGCGTACTCGTTTTCCAGTCCATTTCCCGCTTTGGTTTTTCTCGGTCTCTATCAGGCTATTCTTCCAAGTCGACTCGTCAATCCAATTCATTGTAATTTTACGTTTGACTGAACTTGTCTTTATAGCCAACACATCGTAATGTCGTCAAGTTTGCAATCCATGCTGCTGGACACACCTACGCAGTTCCTGGATCCACCATATCAACCCCACGCACGATTGTCTCTAACCCAGACAATGGCCTGTGCATACCGCGGTCGGTCTTGAAGGAGTTAAGGGTCCAGCTACGAGGTGTATACCCTGCACTTGCCGAGAAACCCTTCAGTGGGACAAGGATGTGTTGGTGAGTTCGTGTTCTCCTTCGGCTCGTGAGAGTTCTGTATTTTGTCACGTCGGATTTGAGATAGTCAAAAATTTTATCGTATTCCTGATAGGGAGAAAAAGCTGGATTGGAATTAGTTTTCTCGTTGTTATTGGGCTCAAGGGTGTGTTGTATTTCCGAACAATTGGGTTCGAGGGTACGATGGGGTGGCGAACATTGGTCACATCACGATAGTCGGAAAATAGCGACATGTATGCGGCGACCTCAGGGCACGGGTATCTGCTTTTGATCTACTATTACTATTCCCCAACTGATATTGTTTGTCCAAAGTATAGTACTAATCATCTGAGCAGGTACACCGATTCGCCAGATGGCGATTGGGTCATAGGGCGCTATCCCGGCGATTTGGGACTGGTCCTAGCAACCAGCGGAAGTGGACATGCGTTCAAGGTATATTCTACCTTGACTTTTCCTCGCCTCTTGCACCACGCGGTGATAACAGGATGCGTCAGCACGTTTCGCTTTGTGGAACAACGCCCTTGACTAAATCTGAGAATGAGAACTAATGTCACCCCCAACAGTTCCTCCCTACCTTAGGGAAGCTTGTGGTCGACGTTATAGAAAACAAGCTAGACCCCAAACTTGCAGCACGGTTTGCTGTCGATCGACAAGTGAAAGCTCCAAACGGCGAGCGAATGTCAGTTGTTTCCCAGGAGCTCAACATCGATGAATTATGCGGACCAGAGGATCTAAAAGCAACGTTATGATTCTGTATTGCGCAACTTGAAAATCTGTATGTATAGAGAATTTGTATATTCGAAATCAGGAGAGCAACGGAGAACTCGGATAACATGGCCTATACTTTCCATCTGTACATGTTACTAAATTACAAAGGGTCCATCTTGTATTTCATGTGCTCATGCCCGCCAGCCAACGAATTCTCGCCATGACCGCACCTCCGGAGGTATCTTACCCTCAGTATACTTCGTCAGCCCACCCTGGGCTATCTTTTTCCCAAGTGCTTCCACCCACAGCTGTGCACAACGGGCGTTGTTAAGCAATGGCAGTCCAAAGTCCACAGCGTTCCTCCGTGCAACATAGTCCTCGTCAGTGAACCCGGTGCCGCGTGCCTTTGCGAGATTTATGACACACTGTATCTCATACTCGTCGAACACCTCACGCAGCTTGCGCTTGTCGGTCTTCGGGAAGAAGATGCGCTTTGCAGAGACATAGGGGAGGTTGTTGAGGTACACTTCGACCTCAGGCGAGGAACAGTAGAGCTTGAAACCAAGATGAAGGAGCTCTTTCGCAACGGTGGCCATTTCAGGCTTAGTGATATCTCCACCGATAAGGACGCCAGAATTGAGGCGAGGAACTTTGAAGCCTGTCGTACTGAGCAACGACGCCCAATATGCCTCATGAATATCTGTGCCGAAACTGGCTACTTCACCGGTACTGGCCATTTCTAAACAGATGGTCAGCAAAGCGAACCCAGAAGACTGACCAGATGCGACCAATACTCACCCACACCAAGGAAGGGATCTGCGCCTCCCAGCCGAGTCCAGGAGAACTGAGCAACCTTGATCGAAGTATAATCGCGTTTCTGCTTCATGAGATCAACAGGCTCGGGAACATCGTGGTCCATAATAGCTGCTGCTGCTGTCTCAATAAAGTTATGCCCAAGGACCTTCGATACGAAGGGGAATGACCGCGATGCCCGCAGGTTGCACTCAATCACTTTGAGCTGAGGCTCGTCATTGGGTCCGTCGGCAGGCTTCTTGATGACCTGCATGTTGTAGGGACCAGAAATTTCGAATGCAGCAGCAACTTTCTCTGCGATGGTCTTCAAGCGCGCCATGTCCGTCTCTGTGAGCGAGAAGGGTGGGAGGACAAGGGTGGCATCGCCCGAGTGTACACCAGCGTTTTCAACGTGCTCAGAGACAGCGTGAACAAGAAGCTTGCCCTTGTGTGCAACGGCGTCGACATCAATCTCCTGCGCATTATCGATGAATTTCGTGATGACAACAGGGTGCAGGGGCGAAACGGAAGCAGCAGCAGAAAGATTATACTCCAGAGAAGACTCTTCGTAGACAACGTTCATTGCAGCACCGGACAGAACGTACGACGGGCGGATGAGAACCGGGTAACTATAAAGAGGGATCAGACGAGGGGGCTTAAGTCTATAATTAAAATGATGCATACCCAACTTTCTGAGCAAAGGCTTTCGCGGCTCCTAGGTTTGTGACCTCACACCACTCAGGCTGATCAACACCAATGCTATCCAAGACAGAGGAAAACTTGTGGCGGTCCTCAGCAGTGTCAATCTTGTCTGGGTCAGTACCAAGAACATGAACACCATCTTGTTTGAGACGAAGCGCAATGTTCTGGGGAAGTTGACCTGGCTCATGACATTAGCCTCCTTCTTGAAACACCTTTCAGCAATTCTAAACTCACCACCGACGCTGACGATGACACCCTGGGACTGCTCAAGCTCGTAGATGTCCATGACACGCTCGTAGCCAAGTTCTTCGAAATAAAGCCTATCAGCCTCATCGAAGTCTGTCGATACCGTTTCGGGGTTGTAGTTGATCATGATCGTACGCTTGCCCATTTCCCTTAGTTTCCGTGCGCATGTAACTGCACACCAGTCGAATTCAACTGAGCTGCCAATGCGGTATACACCGCTTCCGAGAACCATGGTACCATGCTCATCGAACTCAACGTCATGCTCAGAGGCATTGTACGTCGTGTAGAGGTAGTTCGTGTGAGCAGGGTATTCAGCAGCCAGAGTGTCAATACGTTTGACGAAGGGAGTGATGCCAAGGAACTTGCGGTGAGCGCGGACAATGTCTTCAGTCGAGCCGACAAGGTCAGCGATCTGCCCATCGGAGAAGCCCATGCGTTTGGCGTGCTTCATGAGTTCATGGTCTATTTCTTCTATGGAGCCAACTGTCTTTATAGCCCTGCTCGTTTGAACGATATTGTCTATTTTGTAGAGGTACCACTAGGGACGGATGTGAATACAGTGACACACTTGGTCGTGAACGAATTCCTTACCTTGTCGATCTTGGTCAAGTCATGCAGCTGGTCAACACTGTAATTCTTGTTGTACATCGCATAAGCAATGGCAAAGAGTCGCATATCCGTGGGTTTCGACAAAGCACGGTCAAGATCCTCAGGCTGAACATATGCCTCGAAGCCTTTCCACCGTGGATCGACCTGGCGAATAGCCTTTTGAAGACTCTCTTCGAATGTGCGACCAATGGCCATGACCTCCCCAACACTCTTCATTGAGGACCCAACTTCGCGGTTAACCTGCGATGAAAACTTTGCGAGATCCCACTTGGGTATCTTAGTGACGATGTAATCCAGAGAAGGCTCAAAGCAAGCCGTAGTTGTCTTAGTCACCGCGTTGGGTAGTTCTGGAAGAGTATGTCCGAGGGCGATTTTAGCAGCAGTGTAGGCAAGCGGATAACCAGTAGCTTTAGATGCCAGGGCACTTGAGCGACTCAGACTGATAAAAGTCATATTAGGCATAGACAAATATGAAAAAAAAACCATAAACGTACCGGGCATTAACCTCAATGACACAGTATTCCTTGGACATGGGGTTAAGTGCATACTGAATGTTACACTCGCCGACAACACCGAGATGCCTGATGACCTTGATAGCAGCGCTACGAAGCATGTGATATTCGTCGTCCGGGAGAGTTTGAGATGGTGCAACAACGATCGAATCCCCAGTGTGAGTACCCAGAGGATCGAAGTTCTCCATATTGCAGCAGATGATCGTGTTCTAGCAAGAGCGCACTCAACTTCAGAACGCACAACAAAGCGGAAGTTAACGTACATCAGCGCCATCACGGACAACTTCATATTCGAGTTCCTTCCAGCCCTTCATACTACGCTCAATCAAGACCTGAGGGGACAGACTTAAACTCTTTGCAGAGAGATCACGAAGTTCATCAGGGTTGTTGGCGAAACCGGAACCGAGACCACCAAGAGTGAATGCAGACCGAAGGATGACAGGATAACCGATTTTCTCTGCTGCATCCAGAGCAGCATTGACAGTAGATACAGCTGTGGACTGTGCGACTGGGATATCAATTTCTGAAAAAAGTCGTGTCACATGATGAACCAAAGAAAAAATCGGTTAAAGGTACCTTTGAGAGCTTGTACGAAAAGTTCACGATCTTCAGAAACTTCAAGAGTGCGTATCGGAGTTCCAAGGACCTTGATGCCCAGGCGCTCAAGGAGGCCCATTTTGTCCAGCTCGATACCGACGTTGAGGGCACTTTGACCTCCGAAGGTTAGAAGGATACCATCTGGACGCTCTTTCTCCAACACATATGCAACGTAGTCTGCAGTGACGGGAAGGAAGTAGACTTCGGATGCCAATTCATGAGACGTCTGCCAGGTTGCGATGTTAGGGTTGATGAGAACGGCATCAACACCTTCTTCGCGTAAAGCTTTCAGTGCCTGCGAACCCGAGTAGTCAAACTCGCCAGCTTGACCGATACTGAGACCACCGCTGCCGACGATGACAACCTTTTTGACATCTGGACGAGGAAGCTTGGGAAGAACCTTGGCAGAAATTCTGCGAGCAATCTCTGATGGCGAATTAAGGACATGTTCGCCATCCTTAGGTACATATGAGCCGACTGCTGGCGCAGCTACTGCTCGTAAGGCGTTTGTGGGAAAGAAAATCGCCCGCTGTGGGGTAGAGTGAAAACAGCGAGCTCCAATGTTTTTACATCGAGAAAATTGACGGAGAACAGATGACCTTATTGGAAGGGCCATCCTTTTCTATGTAGCCTTAGCTAGGAAAGTCTTCAAGCTTTCAAGCTTCAAGAAGGGAAAAAACGAGGTCACTGAGATAGCTATATGAAGCGCGGATTTCAATATCGTGGCCGCGACGTCGGTAATCAGATATTGAAGACGTACTCGTCGCGTGTGTTCTGAGTGAAAATCATACACGGCTCAACAGAGAAATCGAATCCACACTTGGCGGCGATGGGCCAATAGTGCAATTTGTGATGTGACGGCTAGAGATGGCTTTTTCGTTTTTTCTCAACCTTTTTATCAAGCGCACAACGTGACCCTGATGTGACTCATCAGAAGCTTCTTAAAGTGGAAAAGTTCATCGCGTGCATTAACTACAGTCCGAACTACTACCACTAGCTGATCTTCGCATACTTCAAGTTTAGAATGTTATTTCCCAGCGAGTACGATGAGACCAACCACTGATCATGATCTCCAGCAATAGATTTCAACTCTAGCTGCAGCAGGTTGAAGCTCACTGTCATCCTGCGGGCCCCGGGAGAACACCGGCATCACTGAAAGAGTATCCGACGTGATATGGGTGTGGCAGCAGTAGTGTCCCAACCGGCTAGCTAGCTGAGAGCTGCGAAAAGCTTGTACGTCCGAGGGAATAGATAAATATGATAGAAATTTACGAGGTGCTTGAGCCACAGAATCCTCGAGTTCAGCAGCGCTTCAGTCAGATGAGCATCCTAAATAGAGCATGATACCGCCAGATCCGCAAGCTTTGAGCATTTGAAAAATAAAAGATGTTCCATGGAGAAGTTGTACCGCATTATTGTACGTGGTCGTCCGCTCAATAGACTGTAAGGTGTCCAATACTGGCTCTGTTGATAGGCGTTGAGATGGTTCATAGCTTCCGGCTATTTGACATTGTGTCTGTCTGCTGTTCTGGCAGCAAGCACCCTCACCAGGAAGATTGTCACCATGAGATGCAGAGCGTGCAGGAGTTCGGTTAGGCCAACAACGGTGATCGTGACCTGTATCAGGGCGCAGCCGCTAATGGCAAGCTGGCCAAAAAGCTGTCAGTCGCATTCGTTCGGCGCAGAAGGAACTGATGGCCTCTTCCTTTTGCTATATTTGCCTGCGAAAGATTGCTTCGTTTGAAATTGTGGAAATCCCTGGGCACTCCCTGAGCTCGCCTCAAAGAGCGCAAGAACTTCTGAGTCAATGAAGGCAACTCGGTAATTCGTAAGTCGTGACCTCACCTCGAAGAGTCTCGCTCTGCTGCTGCCCAGAACATTGATATCGAAGGCCAAGCCCGGCAAACGCAAATTGGTAGGTCCACTTTGCTAGCTTCTGGCGCATAACGGCCTCCAAATCTGGGAGACACACATAACCGATGCGAGCCTCGCCCTTTCCTTGACAGCCGCAATTGGTTCCAGGCGCCTTCCTCCCGCAATACTTCCGGAGCGGCCTCCTCGATGTTCACATCAGGAATCAAATTCGTAGTTAAATCGCAGAGGGTCACGAGTGACCCTCCAACTCCCAGGTTTACATACATTACCGCCGAAGAGGTCCTTGAATTTGCATCGTGCCCTTCCTGGATGGTTTAAGAGTCTGCTTTCTCTCTTACATACAGACCGATGACCTTCAAGTTTGAACATGTCGTGGCCCCAAGTCAGCTAGATCTGTTGCTTAAGCACTCGTTGTCGCTAGTCATAAAGCCCAATTAAATGTAGCAGCATTACTAGGGTAGTATGATGAGAGATGTGCTGTGATACAACATAAGATAAGGCACAAAAACTTTCGGTTAAGTTGCATCTTTCTTCGCTCTCTTCCTCCTCTCCGGCTCTTCAGCTCGCGATCTCTTGCGGCTTGAGGGCTTCACGCTTTCATCTGTGGACCATAATGTCCCCTCAGAATCAGATTTAGTTCTGCGAAGCGGTCAGTACACAGGGAGGGAGACCATCGTCAACAAAACTTACGAGTATTTTGAGTAGTCCGAATCTGAGAGATCATTGTTTCTATTGGTTTGATTTGCCTGCTCCCACTTCGCCACGCGCATCTTCTTCCTCTCGACTTTCAGCCATCTGATCCTATACCTGCGCGGCTCCCTCTCCAGCTGCGCTGTGCCATCCCACAGTTCCCTCTTGACCTTCATTTTCTCGAAATAAGAGAACTCCAGTTGCTCGCGCATCAAGCACGCTTCGCGTAGATCGGGTAGCACCCCTGTGATAATGGTAGTAGCTCGATCAAGTAGCCGTTCTGCCTCTAGAACCTGAGCATCAAGGACTGGCATGCTGTTGACAAGTCCGGTGAATGTGCGCAAGGAATCGCGGTTTTCCCATTGGCTTATTTGGAAGTGAGGGTTGCCGATTGAGGTGCAGGGAGTTTCTTCACGGTGTTTCGTCATGTTAAATTCTAAGTGTTCGATGTGGGGGGGTATGAGATATGAAGGCTCTTGAGTCTTGATGTAATTATTTAATAAGGCCACAGTCAGACTCCACAAGACACAAATTCGAGTAGTCGGCGCGCTTAGTAGTACCTATTGTTCTCCGGAGTGGGCATGCCTGGACCAGTGAGTGGCTCAGGTCACATGAATGTAAGGAGAAACTGTATCGCATTCAAGAAAGACCCTAGGAAGGTGTATATCGTCTTGCAAGATGCAGCTAACTGCGGCCTGGCGAGATTCGTGCAGCATCTGAGATCCTGGCGATCTCCAGGCGAAGTTGATCAGACACAAGACGAACGCGATCGCATCTGAATCATTGATCGTTGTGCTCGATATGGTGTATACATGGCGGCGGCCCGCGTGTCTGGGTACCTCAAGCAAGCCTTCGAGATTGTAAGGCTGTTCTAGAGTATGATGAGCCTTGGAGAGCATAATGCATCTCCTCGACTAATGTCACGCCTCGTGCGTCCGCTGGACTTATTAACTAATCGTCACACCAAAAATAAGGCAAGATGGCCGAGCGGTCTATGGCGTGTGACTCAAGCGCAAGCTTGCCTGCAAAGCAGGTTTCTCATCCTCGTAAGAGGGCGTGGGTTCAAATCCCACTCTTGTCATTGTTTTTCTCTTTTCCCCCTCATGTTCCCCCGACTTGTATGCAGCGGGGGAATTCTCCTGACCGGTAGATTTTAAGTAGTTCTACCAGCCCTCGTTATCATGCACTCAACCCCTTATTTTGCTCACTGTTGAATGTTGGACGCCGGTGGTTTGACCATTACTAGTGCTTACTTGTCACGACTGACAATACGAATCTGCTCCCGGACCTTTGCTTTGGCCGCGGACTTTTGTGGCTGAGTTGGTCTAATCCATTGTCCTCTGGGTACAAGCATACATCATGTATTTAAGTTGTGGATGTCAATCTACAGAAGCCACGTTACACAAACAAATTCAAAGTACAGTCCCTCATTATTTAATCCCAAAACATATCCCAACTTGATCCAGTACCATATCTTGTCAACAGAGTACTTGTGCTTTCACTGCGCCACACAAAATGACTAGAGCACTTGGACTCCTCCCTGTTCATCCATCCAACCCAATCCCAGGTCTAGATCTTGGAGGATTTGACATGGGCGAAGCCACCCTGGCCAAACTCTCCCGTGCAGAGCTACAAAAGGTAGCTAAGGTGTGTCTCGCGTTTCTGGTCTTGATGGCCAGTCATTGACATGAAAATAGGCCCATAAAGTAAGAGCGAACATGAAGAGTGCGGTGATAATTAGAGAGTTAGTGAATCTCTGCAACTTTGTCCCGCTCCAGTATGTCCCCTGCTTCATGATCAATGTTATAAATAATCCTGACGAACGTTCAGTCCCGACGAAGAAAACGACGAGCCCCCGAGAAAGAAGTTCCGAACGACGGGGGAGGGTCCTGCTGCTGGACCCTCGAGACGAACCATAGACTTACCTATGGACACAGGTTGTGAGTGTCATACCTCGCGTCGCAGCGCAAGAAACCTAACGCTTGTCCAGTTGATCACCCCATCATCCAGGAAGATCCTCCCACATCCGTTCTGATACTGGCAGCCGTTACTCCGGTAATAGCAGCCGGAAATGCCACTGACATAACACCTCAAAATCTAGCGGCAAAGTCGCCTAGCCTTTCACCGCTACTGGCAAGTCCCAATGGGCATCCAGCTGCAGAAGATAACTCCAGTGATTCAGGTGGTTCCTACTTGTCCTATGGAAGTCCCAGTCAGCAAGGATGTTACAAATCCCCTGTCAGCTCACGTGCAGGAACGCCTCCTCCAGAAGAACCACAAATGCTCAACCGGGCTGTGAATATTATGAAGCAGATCACAGCCGACGATCAACGCGTTTTTGCTCAGGTCGCCACTCTCCGTCAGAGAGCGGCGGGACTGAAAGAGCAGGCGAAGAATGTCCGGGATGTCGTGCGCGCTGAGCGGGGGCGCCGTGTGAGATTAGAGGCCTACTTCGCGTGCTGGAGGGAGATCGCGCCCACGTGGCCAAAAGATTGGATATACGAAGAAGGCGAGGAGGATCGGATCCGGACGGAGCGAGTGCTCAAGGCTATGACACCACCGTATGAGCTCCAGCATCCTTGACTTGCTCGTGTTCCTGATCACTTGGTTGATAGGCTGCCGTCAACTGGCCCACCAACCTTGTCTTTTGACGGAAGAGACGTACCGTGTGTTTTCGTTTGCAGGTCATTTTTCCAACTCAGCTGACGACGATTATCAGGGACTCGCATGGGGAATTGAGACGACGCCAGTTGCAGTCACGAAAAGAAGCTCGTTGGCAGGGGAATGGGACAGCTCCCCTTCCTGCAGAAGACCAGCAGGCGGGTGAACATTCCAATCGCCTGCCTTCGCCGCAGTTGACCACTAAGGGAAGAGCGGCAAAACGAAAACATTGCGCATAAAACGTTCACGACTCGTACTTCGAGCTTGATCTATTTTACCCTCAGTCATGATATATCCCGTATCACTCACAAGTCGTGCATTTGCTATACCTCGCCATATATAATCAATAATAATGCCCTCTCATCCATTTGTCTCTGGACTGAGAGCTAACTCGCGTCCCCCAGTCCGATGAAGTTCGTGCTATATCACATATTCAACAACGGTCAGAAGAAGGACTCAGAAATCGCACCAATCAATTGAGCCTTAAGATCACTGGTAATAAACAATAATACTCATCTGTCATACGTAGGCGGGCGGCCCGTCACTAGTCCGTCGTGGTTGACACACTGTACTTTTGTAAAATATCACCTGGCGGCGAATACATAACATCAACATGGAGTCAAGGAGTTAGGAAGTTGTGAGAGACTGGCAAAACAAGGCACCCTGAGGCTGACTATCATTCAGCGTATATATAAATGTCTGGAGCTATACACTAGAGAAACAAAGGGAAGACCCGTGACAAAGGTAATAGAATGAAAATAGTCGTTCCATAATATTACGAGTACGTACAAACTAAAGACTACAAAGACATAGACTATCCTGTCACAGTCACTGGTGTTCTCTGACTCATCCTATCCACTCTACAAATCCTCCGGACGAGTACCACGAGCGATCTATGGGTGTTTCTTTGATGGATGTGCAAGACTGCGCCGTATGCACCGGCTTCGGAAAGCTATAGTCATGGGCAAGTAATATTATTTTGCGGCGCTTTCTATCGTTCCCTGGCTCTGCGCTGTTTGAGCACGAGTGGGAGGCAATAAGTGATTGGAGACCATATGGAGGCGACCGTAGAGGAGAGGAGAGGCATGTGGAAGGGAAGTGGCCTGGCCATCTCTCGCTATTGCAGTGTTGGTCAATAGCCTACAATGCTTGATTCAGCATGTTATCACCGACGCCGTTCCGCTCGACATCTACACATTCAAATTTCAGTGTCAATATTCGAGCTCGTAACGAAGTATTCAAGCTACAATTTGAGGACCACAATACTAGTAAGCGCCTTCGAGAACGGCAGTGTTTCCAGGCGCATCTGCAGCAACCATACAAGCAGCGGTGTTCACGGTGCTTAGTCGATGGAGTCTCCACCATATTTGACAATTGCAGCACTTGGAATGACAGCAGCTGGAACAGCATCGCTGAATTCACTATATCAAATGTGCCACCGAGGCTCAATTCGTTGTTAATGCGAGTTCAGCATTTCTGGCCTAGAGGTGTCACGCGCTGTCCTGTGAGCAAATTGTCTGTCACCTGACCATGTGGTCATCGCTACTGGATTACAGGCAGACCAGGCTAGGTGCACATGAAGTGGCATCAATTGCTTGATGGCGCTCAACTACCGCATCTTGGGCCCGTAACTTATGGGTCACGTTCAGATCCGTGTCCAGACAACAACTGCGGAGACGACTTCTCTTTTCATATCCAAGCCTGTCAAGGAGGGCCGAGAGCGACGTAGGCACCTTAGAGAGTCTCACCCTGGCTCCTTCGTGACGATGAAGTAGCGGCGTATGCCCTGCATCATAGTACAGGTCTGTACGTGTCGGACCCTATCATCATTGTACCTCTATCTAACAGTTGTTGACTATGTGGAATGACTGCAGAGTCGTCCTCAGTTTGCTAAATTGACTATATTCGCTTTGCCGCTGAGGCGTGCGTCCCTGACACTGCATGTTTACTTCTGGCCTAGAGGTATGTCATGGGCTGTCTGGTGAGTGATGTGATTGACTATCATCTGACTTTGTAGTCATGGTTGTTGATGGTCTGGGCGCACATATTTACTTCTGAGGGCGCACAGTGTCTACATCTAGGGTCCCAGATTCTATGGATGGCGGTCAAATCCGTGCCCAGACACCACGGTGACTTTCTCCTGCGTCATATCTTTCCGAGAAAGAATCATACATATCCGCACTATTCTCCAGACAGGGGTTGCCTGGAGGTTTAAAAGCGAGGCTCATCCGCTGCTTAACTTTCATCGCATCAACGACCTTCTAACAAAGTGAGTCAGAACCAGCAGCACATCCATGATTCGCCGTATTCATATTTACCAGTCGCAGCAACCATGTCCGAATCCATGTCACAGTCCGCGAACATGTCCGACCTTCTGCCCACCAACTTCGTCGGCACCACCATGTGCGCGGCGCAGAACGATGACGGGAAATTCCGCGTCTACTTTCAAAACAAGGACTACCAGATCTACGAAATGTCGTTGAACGACCCAAAGAGCACGACCTACACCCTGCACAAACTCACCACTGACCACATGCCTGCTGCCCGTATCAACACGCCCATCGCAGCCGTGGCGTGTAACAACTTGCAAGACGTAGGCCAGCCGTGTCGTGCCTCACTATCTCGTTCTTATTTCATCATTACAGATCCGTGTCTATTACATCACTGTGAACAGTCGTGTGCAGGAAATGTGCTACAGCCAGCGCCATGGTTGGCAGAAAGGCGCAACCATTGGTACCGCTGTTGAGAACAGCACCTGCCTGTATGCGCAAGGCATGTTCGCTCACAATGAGGTCAATCTCAGGGTCGGGTTCCAGTCTGCGACCGCTCCCCAGACTATCACAGAAGCTTACACTGTGAAAAACGAGTGGAAGACTCGTGTTCTCTAAATCGGATAGCATACTTCGGGTGGCATACAAGGAAAAGTGATTAGGTTTATCAGTGCCAAAGATGTTGTATGTACTAACAGAAAATATGATGTGTTGCATGAAATCGACAGCGCCGCTATACCGCAGCCAATGTCAGCCGCTCAGAGTCTGCAGTTAGCCATCTCGCACGAAGGAATTACAACTAGTCTAATTTGCCCAAATCTAATGGCTGAACTCAAGCTGAACTAAAAATGCACACAATGGAAGTCGACCCACGGGTCCCAGGCAAGGAATCCCGCACCAAACCCTATCGCATTCGTCTGCCCAATCTGCCATGCAAGACCCAGTATAATACCTAGCGATGGGAATGAAAGGGGAAGTAGTAGACACAGATATAAAAAACAACGCAAATACTACATGAGTGGCGCGATACAATAATAAAAGCAGTCGCAGGTTGTGTCCGAGTTAGGAATTGAATGAAGAGTAGGAAAAGAACAGCTGCTGGAGAACGTTTCGTTCAGCGCACCCTTCTAAATCAAGGACAGCCGGGTGAACTTTCACCCGGTTATACGGTGATGGGGACTGCCTTCGTCTCTTCCTTCTTCCCTCCTGCGGCTTTGGCCTCGTCAATTGCTCTCTTCGCAGCCTCCTTTTGCTTCTCGATGTCCTTTAGCTTTTCCTTCACATCCTGCGGCTTGTTAAAGGTGACGCTTCTGTGATGACTTTGAGCACCCATACTTCCTGTCTCTGGCGCCTGCACGTTTACGAGGGGTGCAGTCGTGGACAGGCCACGGTGAAATGTAGACGGGAGAACCCGCCCCTCTGGGTGTTGGAAAGGGCAAGAAGCGCGCGTGCAACCTGCACCGAAGCGACATTGCTGCGCGAAGTGATTTGTCTTTGGAGGATGCGTATACGGGCAGTTTGGACGTGTACAAGCACCACCGAAACGACACGCGACGGTGTGCTGAGGAGGCCCAGTAGTGGTGGTGGGTGGGACTGGGGTGTGAGTTGCACCTGCAACTGATGTTCGGTTAGCTCGTGCTGCTGTATAGAAAGACAAAGGACCAACATACCAGAGCTTTTGACAGCAGGGCTGACATGCGACTTAATACAATCCTTGTCTTTGCAATCCTTGCCCTTCTCGCACGCCTCAGTACTAAGTACAACGCCGCTCTCAGCAGTAGCGACAGGAGACGGGTGCGAATACCGGCACTGCGAATTAGTGCACTTAATCCCGAATTTACAAAGTGTGGGTGACTGCGGGCGTTCGGGGAGGGTGTACGCTAGTTTTGGAGGTGCATTGGATGACACAGCGCTTGCGGGAAGCGGAATGGGCGCCACTATTGGTGTGGGCTGTGCGGGTTCAGCAATTATCGAAGTGGGAACCGACACAGGTGTAGGCATTTCCTCGATGGATGGTGGAGCGGGTGACGAGCCTATGTGCCCGCCCCGTGAACCTCCTCGCCCCCGACCTCCTCTTGCTCCACCCCGACC
>QLOO01008058.1:0-17307 GCA_003313855.1 Suillus sp. MG131
AGCGAAAGCCATGCTTTCGCCTTATCTTTAGGAAATTCCAACTATAGGCACTGGAACTGGAACCAACCCTGAACCTTCTAACTTGGTCACTGGTTCCTATGAACCCCAGCAATGACAGCAAGCATCGACGAATAGCAATTCAAATTTTTGCCTCGTGTATGTGGACTTACTATAACGGCCGTAGCACTTTGTGTTGTGCTGTCGGGTGCATGACAAGCACAGGTGCACTAAGCTTGACAGGGACAGGGGTACCCACATCCACCCATAGCAGGCTCGTTCTGCATAGTGTCACTGTCAGGGCGACGCTTTGTGGTCGATGAGATCTACCATTGTCTGCGACAAAAGCGATCTTTGTGGCGAACGGACGCCGCCCCACCATATGTCGATATTCAAATTGACTGTCAAAATGGCGATGAGGACTGTTGTTTAACATGATTGATTGTGTGTTGCCGTCGTTCAGCACAGGAACATGGGGTTCGCTGTCTTACAAATGACAGACGTGGGCAGATCCTTCTATTAATTCTCTCATAGTTGCTAAGAAGCGCCTCAATCCAGTAAATCGTTTCAGAACGATCCCTCCTGTGCTATCATCTCATGGGCGATGGCCGCGTGCTAAGTGGAGACAGGCTCACGGTTTTCCGTTCAAGTGCTTCGACTACCGAGCCTGGTTCTCGCGTACTTGTCGCCATCGGCTTTTGGTGCATGGACCGATCACAAATTACGAACACCGTAACCAATCATCTGACGTTGCCCCTGTGGCCATCATTTGATCGCCTGATGATGGCGCGCCTGAATGATCTATCTGCCAAGGAGACACAACGTACAATGTTGGACACTACCTGATATTCCTCAAGCACGCTCCTCATAAATGCCCAGGGTGGAATGCATGAGTCGAGGCCCACAGCAGCTCCCTTTTCTGGTTAGCATGATATGCATACTGCTCCGACCACCTTCGGACCATGGATATATGCATATGAAATAAAATAGAATAACATTGATGATCGTGAGGAATAATCGTCAGTTAGATGGTATCTCGTATTACAGCTACTAAAACAACAGCAGTAAAGACAGGAGGGTAAAAAATACAATTCCTTCCAGAACAAGTCAAGAGATTAACAAAGGGGCAGAATTCACATTCTAGGCACACGGCTTGTCAGGGTTGGCAACGTACAACGGTGCTCGCGGAGCTAGACCATACTGAATGCTTGGACGGGTACGGGAAGGCACTTCTTCTCGCTTGCGGGTATTCCGCGGAGGTTGAGAGTATTCCGCCACCAGAGTGTTCGTCATCTGCCGTTCGATTTCCTGGACCCTAGATGTCACATCATGACCTGTGGCCCACGTGAACCGAGAATCAACTGTGGTGGGTCCAGTCCTCGAAGGCTCTTTCGAGGAAGAAGAGGGACCTGATGCCGGATACATAGGTCGGGAAGAGGTAAGCTTGCTTTGATCGGATGATAAGCCACCCAATAATCCATGTTCATTTGCACTAATCGAACCAATCGAAGATGTTCGATGTGACGTGGATCCGTCCGAAGCGATTCGCTGTACGACATCATAGCTTCCACCCAGCCGCTCTGCGACCTCAGTGTTTGCTGTCCGGCCACTGTGGACAGATGGAGAGATCAGGTGAATATGTTTGACTGGTTGCTCATATTTGGACTCATGAGAGTCCGGGGAAGCATTTGATTCGTGGATCGACATGAGTCGCGGAGCTGGGTTAGGGTCCCGTAAATCTAGTGGTTTCTGACCGGTAGAATTGCGTCGATCAAGTAGAGATGTTTTCATAAATCGCCCCCACCAGCTGTCTGATCGACGAATGGGGTTCGAAGAAGGTGAATACGAGTCGAGGATGGATGAGTGGCGCTGTAAGGGTGCAATGGTTGGAGCAGAGGAGTGCAATGTGGAGGGCGTCACAGGACTATAAGGTGGCTGCGAGGGAAAGCTTGGTTGGGAGGCATAAGTGTTGCTGGAAGAATGGCCGTTGGAGGATGAATTAGTTTGTGATGAGCCAAGGCGTGATGCAAGGGTGTTGGTTGAATCGGATGCGACCTCACGCAGAGGACTCAGGGTAGGGATGGGTGCAGAGGGAGGCAGAGGGGTCCTCAGTGGGCGAAGGGGTGGCGGGTCTTGGCTCCCAGCATCAACATCAATGTTGTCGTACTCGCCATCAGGCTTGAGTGCCTCATGATATGGCTGATACAGGTCGTACTCTTCGTCATGTGGCACAGGATCTGAAAATGGATCTATGTATGACCATGAGCTGCCATCTTGTCCATGGGGGTGTCCGCTACTGGGCATCACGTTGTACGAGTTGTTTCCCTCGTTCATCAGGCCCCCGTGATCACCCTCAATTTTCTCCCAATCATCCCAACCTCGGCCGCTATTGCCTGCACTGGGCTCCCTGGAAATCATGCCGCGCACCATTGCACCCATCGAGCGCATGGACCATGTACTAGTTCCGCGGCTGCCTTCCCTGTGAAGCATATCCGGAGGACTGCCCCGCCCGAATTCTCGTGTGTCTTCATCGGCGAACATGTCACGGCGCGGGTGAGGTGGCAGGGGGGAACAATGTTTGCGTATCCCAAAATGAGTGAGAGCCGCAGCCAGCGGGAGGGCGCGTGCACCTAGAAATCTGTGACTCCTTTGAAATTCTGTCTCGGAACCCATGGACAAGAAATTAACAGGACCGCCATCGGTACTGTGGTACTCGTGGTCACCACCAAGGGCAAGGAACCTCCCTTTGCTCGAAGACTTCCGTCCTCGCGAACGTTTGATATACCACACAGTTGCAAGCGCACCAGCAATGAACCCAATGATGCCGAAGGTGGTACCTAGAGCGATAGCGGTTATGTCATTGTTACTAGAGCTGGAAGCAGCACCGGCAGTACTCGTTGGATACACCACTGAGGATGCACCTGCACTCCCCCCACTTGACCCAGAATAGCCAGATTGGGAAGGTACAGGGAGAGAAGTGATGGCTGGAGTCGAACCCGCAGGTGGCGGGCTATATGAGGATAGCATGGATGAGCTAGAAGGGTTGTATATTTCTATGGTGGCAGATGCAGGTGTGGAGGATCCGTAGCCTGAGTTCGATCAGACAGGAGCGAAGAGCTGACAGGGAGGGGCTCACCAAAGGCAAAGAGCACTTGACCGCCACATTGCACCGCCAGATGGTTCTTGCGAGCGCCAAGTTGCTGAAGAGACTGTACTTCTTGCCAGACCATTGGGTTTTGGGCGGTATTTAGTATCCATCCATCGCTATATGTTGTCTGTAACTCGCCATCGCCTCCGCCATGAATTAGAATTTCTCCAGTAGCGAGGACAACAGCTGCGAAGTCGCGGCGTGGATTTGGCATGATGGAATGTGAGAGGGATATTGTATCCCATTCGAGGGCCGCCTGTGTCGTGTCCAGAGACCAGATGGTATTTAGGGGTATAAGCATCCCACATGATGCACAATATCCACCCAGGACAAGAAGTCGTCCGTCAGGGAGAATGAGTGATGCGTGCCCATAGATGTCAGGCGGTGCATTACCAGATGGGAGCACCACGAATTCTTGTAACACGGGGTCGAAGAGGTAGTGATCAGAGAACGCATTTCCGGATCCATCAGCCTTCTCACCGCCAACAATCCAGACCTTGCCACCGGTTGACGATGCTGAATGACGAATCCTCCTCATTGGTTCACCAGCCCAGTTCTGAGGCCCAATGAAAAATGACGGATCCGTGCGATCGTAAGCGGAAACAAGTGTAGCAGAATCATTAAGGGAAGCGAGGACTGTTTGTGAATTCGGTCCTGGTTGACCTCCGAAAAGTAGGAAGGAAGATGTATTGAATGCAGAGAGGGTGTGCCATCCTAAATTGGGAGAGAAGTTCGTGGTGGTTGTATTTGAGAGCAGCTGCCACGGCGGGGAAGTGGCACTGAAGGATGCAGAAAGGTCAAGTAGTAATAGTTCTGACGTGGGTGGTGCAGATGTGTACGAGTATTGATCATACTGATCTGTCAAACCTCCGTGAACATATAGAAGATCCCCCAATAAAGCTTCCGCCTGTGCCCATCTATCGCACTGTCACTGATAACTGCCCGTCAGCAAACATAATTTACATACCTAGGTAGCGGAGTATATTGACATAGGGCAAATGGTATCAAGTAGTGCAACACGACGACGGCGCGCCAACCACTGGCCATCACCTATCCCGGTGTTCAGTGACCTGTGCAGAGAAATGTTCGAGAAAGGTATAAGTCAGCTGTAAGTCGTTTTTCGTGAAATGTCGTCACGGAGGAGAAGAGTGCAGAGCCTCGATGCCATACAGAAAGTTCGGTCACATATAGATTTAACCAGAACCGCAGTACTAGTGGGTCGAGGCTCTCGCTGAGTTAAAAATAACTAAAGCTTTCAAATTCAATGGCAACTTTCGAACTGCCAAAGCTTTAGCCAAGTACTACCATCTCAGGCTGCTGCGGGCTACCACAGGCCACATATGATTTACTAAGTCATTAAACGACATTCAGGCGCTCGAATGAACGTCGATACTGCCGGAATCTAAACGTGAGTACCTACCTTGAAATCCCTGTCAACTCTAACAGGCAGTGCGTCGGTAAATGTTAGGAAGTCCTGGACTTCACTAGCACTTATCCACCGACTGTATGGATTCAAATATGTTTACGAACCGTTAGACGCTCAGGTTACTGCATGAAACACTTCATCTCTCGTGAAGGCACGTGTATGTCAGGTGTAAGCCATATCAGTACCATGCACACTCGGTACCTTCGCCAAGATTGACGCTGCTCGATCCATGGAACAGTTATAAATCGCCAGTTCTCTTTAGTCCATGCCCTCCATCCTTGTAACGACCCGCCTGCACACCACAACGATCTATGACTACTACGCTTGTTGATAATCAGGCTATCTCAAAACCTACCAAGTCTGTCTTTATGCGCTGCTAGTGATCTTATCTTTGAGCTCAAAGTCAATCCAGCCTGGATGATCTGACGAGATTCATAACCCAGACTAGTCAACATCCGGTGGCGTCTGGCGGATTTGGTTGCGTTTACAAGTGTAACTACAATCGCGAGAAGCAGTCGTTGCAAGTATGTTTGAGGACTTCGCGTCAGTCACGATATGTGACCTGATAAATTTTCAGGTGGCGGTCAAAAAGTTCTATCGAATTGAAGACAGAGAAGTAAGAGAGTATTCATTCATTTGTGAATCCGAGTCCCTCAACGTCTTTGAATGGAAGGTGCTGAGGAGAGAGATAGGTGTTTGGAAGAGATTGCGCCATGAATGCATTGTTCCACTTCTAGGTTATACCAGAGACGATTCACCCGAGCCTGTGTCTCTAGTGTCGCTCTGGATGCCTAAGGGGACGCTCAGTTCATATCTCCGTGGTAAAATATCACTGGCAGAGAGGTACCTCCTGGTAAGTTGTTTAAAACATCCCTGAGTTTTATCTCACTAACTTGACTTAGCTGTGCAATGTGGCGAATGGCCTACACTACTGTCAGTGCTTCATGATCGACACTATCCAGCAGTTTTTGATTTCCCTCAATTCCAGTACATTCGGAATCTGTGGTGCACGGAGACCTCACGAGCGTAAGTTACCGTGAACTCCAGAGGTGCCAATATTGAATCAAACATTGTATTGGACAGTTAAATGTGTTGATCAACGACAAAGGTCAAGCGTGCCTCACTGATTTTGGGCTGTCATCTATGGTCAAGATGGGTAAAAAGTTCGAATACCTCCGCCCCTGCGCAAAACAGCCTGGAGCTGTTTGCTACTCAGCACCTGAATTAATCACTAGCCATATCAAAGTCAATGGAGATGAAGACGAAGACGGAGATGAAGATGCAACGAATTCTTTCAACCGCAGAGAGGTTAAGGAGAGAGATATGCCATCTCCTTCAAGTGATATGTATTCCTATGGCTGCATCATGTTTGAGGTGAGTTTGTTGGGAGTCTAGCAAACGGATTACAGTGACGGTGATGATAGGTTCTTTCCGGTGGCGTTCCTTGGAAGGGTTGTAGGATTCCTTTTGGTGTCATCCTGGAAGGGAAGACACCTGAGCGTCCACGATCACAAGACGTGCAGGATGAGGATTGGATATTTATCTTACAATGTTGGCTGTCGCTCCCACCGCTTCGGCCTGTCGCATCGCAAGCACTTAAATTCGCTGAAGGTCGAGCTCGCTCATTCACGTCCGCAGGTAAGGCATACTGACCGTGTTTGATATGGGCCATCGAAACTAAGACTTCCTTCCAGAAGAATTTCCTGAGATTTCCAATCGATCTTCCGTATACACCGCACATCTTGATGACGCAAACATCTACAACTTATCTTCATTGGTACCCTCACATACGCAGCCCGCATTTTTGGACCCTGTTAAAAGCTGGCAGTCGGTTGATAAGCTAGCGAAAGCACTCATTGACCTATTCAAGAATACGACCCGAGGAGACCGACGTCTTCTTAATGATGCCATCCAGTTGTATCATGTTTCCCTCGCCACACTTCCGCCTATTTCCATAACTTCTTCACTCAATGAAGTTATCGAGGTCATCGCTCAGATTGGCACTGGGCGAGAAGATAATGAGAATTCGGATGCAATTGAACGCCTTCGCCTTCGCATGGAATCGGTTGATGTCGACGATCCCTTCCATTTCACGGGTTCCAGCTACCTCAGCCTCGTCGATATAACTAAGTATATGACAGACCAATGTCCAGATTCCATTTCCAGCGCAAAAAAATGGTACAGAAAATCCTTCAGCGATACTATCAGTGGTGTACTGTGCCGCTTGCAGATAGCGCTGGCGTGTGCTCGGATCGCCGAAAAGGTTGTGGGGGAGGATGAATTCAGGCTGGAGGCATATGAAATGTCTCTCCAACTACTGCAATCACATATATCTGCAACACCCATTGTGAACTGGGCTGTGGAGCATCTCTCGACCTCTCTTGCAGTTGATGCGGCAGCGACGGCACTAGGTCTAGGGCAAGTGAACAAAGCTGTGGAGTTATTGGAGTGGGGAAGAGAGCTACTGTGGACATATATCGCGCGGTCTCGTAGCAGCCAAAAAGAAGAGCAGGAGGAGGAGGAAAAGAAGGAAGGGCAGGAGAAGGAGAAGGGGCAAGAAGAGGATGGAAAAATGGTCCCGAAAGTGGAGCAGCTGCACTTGCTTGTGAGTGGTGTGCTAGGCACCGACAACTCGCAAGAGACTTCCAACCTCAAAAGTGCCGCCGTGCCTGATGCAAAAGTACACGAAATAAGGGAGGCGGAGAACGCACCATGCTCATACCCTCAAATATCTGATCTGCTGAAAGCAACGCATGATGGCCCGGTGGTCATGCTCATCGCAAGCAAACGATCATGCGATGCCATCATTGTATCCAACACGTACATCGGGCCGCTTCACGTACAGCTGAAGATATCCTTCAGCTCTCTCGCAGCGTTGTCGACTACGTTCCAAGCTTGCACCTCTTCAGGTGAAGATCCCGAGTCGGTAGAAGAACAGCTGAAAGAAATACTCTGTTGCCTGTGGGATGATGTTGTGGCTCCGGTAATCGCTCAGTTGAAAGAGAAAATACCACCGGGGCAAAACTCTCGAATATGGTGGTGTCCCACTTCGGTTTTCTCCAACTTGCCGTTGCATGCAGCAGGGGACTACACTGTAGAAGGGGAACAACTACCACAGCAGTACATTTCATCCTACACCTCCTCTATCTCATCACTGGTTCGCGCTCGCGAGTGTGCGGACCATCCTATGCCATCTTCGAAGCTTGCTGCAATCTGCCAAGCAAAACCACTTGAAAATGACGAAGGGAAGGAAGTTGAATACCCTGCGATCGAGTTAGCAGACATGGAACCTGAGATGGTGAGGCGCAGCTTGCCCCCGTCACTCTTCTTCACAAGATATGCCGACGCAACAAAGGAGGATGCCGTCAAGGCCTTCAAAGACCACGGATGGTTCCATCTGGTAGCTTATGCTACACGGAATGCTTACCAGCCATTCAATTCCTCTTTTGTGATGCGCGACGGCTTGCTGTCGCTTCCCGACATCCCCCTGGCCTGCTCCGAGCCAAAGGAGTTCGCCTTTCTCTCTGCGAGACCGGTTGGATCACAGTTCAGATGGATGCAGAACGAGACCACCCAGTTTGCTGCCGGGTTGCAGTTTTCTGGATTCAAAAGCGTTGTCGGAACGATGGGAAACTTGGATGACTTCAAGGTCTATGAAATCGTCGATAAGTTCTATAAAGCTTTCTTTTGTACTGAGACCGTAGATTGTGCCCGGGCTGCGCTAGCGTTGCACGAAGCCCTGGAGGAAATGGCTAAGGGTGAGTTGTCTTTCAGACAAAGAATCGCCTTTGCACATTTTGGGCTATAGCCAGTATAGGATTTAGAGACAGACGGATATGAAGCTTGTACGCTACAGTGCAGAATCTCTATCGCACAACATATATATATCTCATGGAACCTTTTGGGAGCAATTATTAATATACAGATTGTGTGCTTTTCAGAATCGTGAACGCTCACTAAGTGAAAGGCATCTACAAGGAAAGTACAACAACAGTGAAGGTTATCAACCACGACGGCGGAATATTCTTCGAACCTATTCATGCAAATGTGTTACAATAGGAGCAATGAGTCCAAATCCAGACTTACAGCAGCCCACAGTCTAGCCCAAGACAAACGTTGACGAGGGATCACTTCTAACGATGGCTCTGCGACAAGCTCGGAATCCGTAGTGGTCGCCCGTAGCTTCGCACGTAAACAGTGAGGGAAGGAAGCACCGGGGAAAGCAGGAGATACAAACCTGGGAATGTCGCACAGCGGCACTTTGGTTTCCAATGGTGACCACTCTCCTTCTAGATGGTACGCCTACCACTTGTCGTGGTATACGCCATGCGGCAACAAATCGTCGCCGCACGGTGGTACCTGGCCTCCTGGTACCATTCTGCAACTGTGAGGGAGTCTCTCGGGACCCGTTTAAGCCCCCAGTCTGATAGATAGTTTGTGATCTGTTGTATTACATGAAAGGATGAACATACATTGAAAAAGCCAGGCGGAAGATCGCGACCGAACGGTCCGGTAGCGTCGACCTACACACAATTGAGTCAGTTCTGCATGGAGTCTCGTGCATTAGATCCTAACATCGTCAATGTTGCTGAACTCGCTCTGGTAAGAATGTGAGTGCAATACAAATCATAATAATATTATAACACTTACATCCTTCCCATCCCCCTTGTGAATTGCCGAGGTGATTTTTCCGATGTTCCAAGTGTACAATTTACCCCTTTCAGTACAAGCAGCGAGAATGTTTTCATCGTCAGAGAGCGCAACAGCATTCGCCTCGTCACATTTAGAAAGCTCGAATGGGCCAGCAAGGCGCTTGTGAGTCTTGAGATGCCAAAGGTATGCGTGGTCGATAGATGCAGTTACAAACACGTGTGCTGATACTGCAATATAATTGATCGCATGTGAATGTCCTCGTATCTCAGGGCATACTTCCTTTTGCTCAGCAATGCCCCATATTCGAACAGTATGATCGACAGATCCGGAAATGACTTGACTCCCATCCTTGGTCCAAACAACTGAAGAGACGGCCATTGTGTGGCCGCACAGTGTTGCTTGTATAAGCCCTTTGCATGCATCCCAAATTTTGATCGTAAAGTCTTGGCCCCCAGTAGCGACACTCTCCCCATTTGGGGAGTAAGCGACAGAGTGAACAGCAGTCTGTTCAGTTGGGAGAGGTTCGAAAATAGGATCTCCTGAATTAGCGTTGCAGATTATGAGAGTGCTGTCTGCCGAACAGGACGCAATGTGGTTTCCATCTGGAGACCACGACACAGACCAGATTCTCTGTTTATGCGACTTCCAGGGTCCAGCGAGATGCTTGCCGGACTCTGCATTCCAGAGCTGGAGAGCGCAGTCACGGCCGCCGCTAACAACCTTTTTGCCATCATGAGAGACTGAGACGGCAGTAGCACCCTTGTGAGACCAGCAATATTCTTTTTCCTTCGTTCTGAACTTCCAAACAACGATAGTGTCGTCATCGGAGGCGCTCACCACCCGTTCGTTGTCCGGAAAGGGGGCAACACACCATGCCCGTCGCTCATGGCTGCCGAGAGTATTTCTATGAATGTGCTGAGGTGAATTGGAAGAGGTGTCGCCGTGAGAGCTTGCTGCGGCCATAATGTCTTACTATAGCAAAATGATGCGAGGAGAAGAATGAGTAATACAGCACACATACAAGTCCAAGGTGCTACCTACCAATCAGAAGGAGATGGAAGCCATCGATTACAAGATGTCGATGTGCGACTCTCTAAATATGCCATGAACAGTTGTTGTCTCCTGTGAGTCCATATTTATTAGCGGTGCATGTCGATCTTAGGCAGTGCAGAATGTCGGCCTGTCCACAGTTAGAACAAAGTTAACCAGTCTCTGAAGGTCTCGTTCTAATGCCGTTTCGTGCTGTGCAGACACCGATATCAGGCTGCCGACCGTTACATCAAGGGCGCAGCCTAAATTCTCGAAGCATCTGCAGAGATAAGACACTGGCTTCAGCGCCTGCCGCACCTCCAGTCAAAATCACAAGCTCGAAGTCGCGACCTGCCAAGCTTCTTTAGCCCTGTTAACTGAAATAAGGTGCACTTACAGCGTAAATAACAGACGCTCGTTTCATGTATTGCTTCTCAACCTTGTGCTCAATGCTGTGTCAACGAATCACATCCATGACGGTCAATCGGTGTTAGGTATACAGAAAAAATATTCAAGGATTGAAGAAATTTCCGGCATGATGGAGCTGACAAGACCGGGGCGTCAAATGCGTACGTGAAGGCTCGGAATTTTGTCAAGCGCTTAATTGTACGCTAGGCTCGAAGAGAGCGGGGTAGCATCGGAGAACCTTGCTATAAAAACAACCATGCTGACATTGATAGCTTTTAAGGCGAAACGAGATGATTATAAGCAGGATCACTGGTCCAAGCCCGCCCATGGATCCAAGACAGTGGCAATTCGTTCCCTCCTGATGGCAATGCATATGCATTGATTGACAGTCTGAGAATGAAATATTTGCACTGCCACATTAAGTTTAGGTAAGCCAATTGATTCCATGTCTCGCCACAAACTGCGACAAACTATCGAAAGGCAACGAACAAGCAACGAAGATAACCAACGTATTACGTTACTACGTTGCACTATTACAAACGAAACATAGATGATCCATAAATTTACAATAAAAAAGTCCTCAAATCCGCTTTGTAAATGTCAGCGGAACATCCCTGACGCCCATTGTAAGAGTCATTTTGGCCTGCATAACTCTTTCGCGCCATTCCTCTTTGGTTTCCTTTTCTCCGGTGGAGACGTTGACAGATAGGAGAGGCTCGACGCGCCAGTCGCGTAGAAGCAGTGCTAGGAAACAGACGGCCTCAGTCGTCGCGAACTTTTTGCCAAGGCAGGAGCGGGGCCCTGGAACCAGCGTTGAATGATATGAACAAAACCAGCAGCATGGTACATACCGATGCTAAAACCAGTGTGATCTTCGCCGTCTACAATATATGAATTGCTCGTGCTGTTCGCATACCATCGTGCAGGTTTGAACTCTTCTGGGTCAGGGAAATATCGTGGGTTGTAATCTAGTCATCTTGTAAGGTGAAAGAGGATCTAAGAACAAAAAGTCAGACGTACGGACGCCGACCATGTCAACCACAACCTATTTATCCACATTATGAGATGAGTAACCATCTTCATGGGCACGGGTTGCAGCTTACAGATGTGCCTTTCTTGACTGGTAACATCTTCGGTTCCTCGTCAATGCCTGAAAGATTGAGTACGGTATCTTGCTTTGCCTCCCTTATGAGATATACACCAGAAGCTGGGAGGAGCTCAGTTTGAAACTACCTAGAAGAAAAGTCACTCACGAAACATTCTGATTCCTTCATAGAATGCTGCGAGAGCCTTGTCCAATTTGTTGTAGTCGTCGAAAGTCTAAAAATACAATTAGGTATATGCATCGGAGACGTCTTATTTCGAACAAGCTCACAATCTCGCCATTTTCGTGCCCTTTAGTGACTTCGTGAACTTGCTCGACTATTTCATCCTGAATAGATGGGTATAATGACAAGAAACCAAGAGTAGCTGCCAGACTGTGTGATGTAGTCTCTGCGAAGAATTAATTGAAACCCCAGTATGATCAATGCGGCAAAACACACCATGGCCGGCAAATAGCAGCGCAAATATATTCCCGATCTGCGATGTTCATTCAGCAAAACGATCTCCAAATTTTTGGAAAGCGTACCAATTCCTCGTTGTCCAGACGTCTTTTGCCTTCATCTTGTTCGCTCGCTCGAACAAACAACGAAAGGATGTCTTTTGACGTGTCATCATCTGCGGATGAATTTATGGCTTCACGCCTCTCCTGGATGTGGGAGTTCATGAATGCCCTCATGGTATCGAATGCTTGACGTGTCTGCCGAACCCTATGGATCGGAATCTCAATGGCATTCAACTCGAGAATTGGAGCGGGAAGAACTACCATGGCAGCGGTAGTTTCCAAGCCCATTTTGGAGCTGCAATCGCAAAGGTATTTCTAAGCGTTATAATTTCCATGCACTGCTGAATCGACATTTGTCCATCATGAGAAGGGGGTTCTCCCCAGGAGAACGGGAGACCGAAGCCACAAGTGGCAATGATGAGGAGGGTGAACTGCAAATAGTTAGCCTCGGGGATGAGCGCTGCATAAGGACACTTACCTTGGTTGTCAGTGATTGAATACGTGAAATGTTCGTTGTCCCTTTCTCTGCCCACCCTTCACAGTCAATCATGTCAGAGTACACTTTATGTGTAGCATTCCAAACAAGTTGATAGCTGTGAGAATAGGTTATAGTAGGTTTCTCCTGAAGTCAAGCACAAAACGCACGTATCGTTATTAAACGCAGGTCCAGCGATCCTCCTGTGCTTTCTCCATTGATCCTGAGATGACGCCACAACGATACTCGGACCCCAAAATCTGATATTCATTGGGATGATACGATGGCTTGATAGAGGGAGGTTGACTCACAGAAACGCGCGACCCATATCATCAGTCTTCCCAAATGCACCGGTCTTATGACCAACGGTCACGACCTGCTTGGTGACATCCATCGACCGTGTATATATTGACGGTGCGCCAGAGAAAAAAGGTACCACCGAGACCGTGTCATTGCCAAAGCGACGATAAACTAACGGCGGGTAGGGATAACAGTGAATGCGCAAGATGTGCAATGAGGCTGTCGGCACTTACTATTTCTGGTATGTCTCCACGTCCAAACGAAGATTACACCTAGTGAATTACATTAGGCCATAATATCGTACTTTAAAGAAAATCCATCATACCCGGGTTCCATGACCTTTCTGGCATGAGCACACCCAACAAACTGAGAGGCTGAAATGGCACCCATAACCCCGGAAGGTGATCCACTGCCTAAGCGGGGAGATTAATATCAATTAAAATGCTAGAAAATAAATGAAGTTTCGCACCCTTAAACCCGACACGAACTTGAAGACCTTTGAGATCGCGACTGCTGCGACCAGCGCAGACGAAGTAGTCGCCCAAGATAAATCTACACAGCATATTACATAATTCGGCCCACATTCAGGTTATCAAGAAATCCACTAACCCATTTCTGGTTTTATGAAGTTCGGAAAGCAATGTACACCGCAGAGGCTTCAGTTGAGCAAAGTAGAACTTGTATGGTCCGGAAAACCGTCGAGACGAGCGTGTGTGCCATGTTGGCTCCTTGCAGTACCGTGGCACCACATTTCCCAAGCTAAACGCTGAAGCGCCGATATGTCAACGAGCATGGGAGTACCACCGGACTCTTGAACGCAGTGATCAACGATCACCGAGCGCCAATATTTGGCGACAGAGGTTATTTCTGCGGGGGTGTTGGGAATGGAAGTCAGATATTATAGGAGCGCTCGTGGTTATCAATCATCTTCCGACTCTTCATCAGGTAGCATCACGTTACCAAGTACTGCTAGCAGTTACAAAGCAGCCAAAGAGAAAACTTACCAGCCGCCATCATCATCATGTCCGAGACTTCATGGCATACGGTGTAAGCATGTCATTTCCATCTTGCAGTCTGGTCCAAAACTGTACCATCATGATAGTACCATACGAGTCCCCTTTGCAAATCCAAAACACGCGACGATAGCAATGCAAGTGATTGATGTGGATCCAGAGCTTCAGAGAGAAGCCGTCAAACGTATTTTGACAGTGGATGGCAATGATCTCGTCGCGTATGTATTCACGAGAGCTCTCGGCCTATCACACATGATATTTAATAAAACGCAGGTCATTTGCGACTTCGACTGTTCGACTGGCGAGGCTGACGACGAATGGCTTTCTGGAGAACGTAGATCTGGTAGCCAGGACTATTGGCGAGTTTGGAGAGGACTCTGAACGAAAACAAGTGATTTCTAGGTGATCATGCGGAAAACAATGGTTTATGGTGGAGACAGAGTTCACTTTGATGGTCTTCATGGTACAGAATAAGTTCACCGATCGCCAAACTGCGATCGTCTACTTTACACGTAATTTTATTTGGTTGCCTATGCGTCGTCCGCGGCGTTACCCTCAGCTTCCTTTGCCTTCTTCTTATTCTTTTTGCTCTCACGAAGGGACTTGGACAGCAGGCCTTTGAGCTCATCGTCTTCCAACTCCTTCTCAGCCTTCACCAGCCCTGGCTTGTACCACACTGGTGGGTGAGTCAGCAACAACGGGCCAGCAGGAACTAATGCGATTGTGAAGTGGAATGCTGCCACGAATGTGTTTGTAGGAGTGTACCTATGGTGATGTCATTAAGAGCGTTAGGAATTATGGACGTGGTCCACGTACACAACTTCATACGGCTTGATCAAGCCATGTTGCACGGCCTCTTGAAGACCCAGTCTTGCTCTCTTCTCATCCTCCAATGCACGAACATTGAATGGGAAGGCGCCAGCCTTTTTCTGCACTTCAGAGAACACAGCACGCGAGTTCTTCATCTTCAATTGATAAGTTACTGAGCTATCTTTTTGGTAGATAGTCGTCCGAGAATCCTCGATACGTGCCTGTCGAATGTTCAGCCATCATGGATCATTTTTCGTTTGCAGTCAGCACCAGACCTTGCCATCCTCTCCTGAAGAAATGAGAATATCAATTCCATAAACCTCGTCTTCCGCGAACGTGATCGACTCGGTATCACGTCTTTGTGTTTCGTTCGGGTTGAGAATGATGCGTTTCTTGCCATCAATGACATTTTGCGACTGCTGACAAGAGAGCATGCCTGATTCCGTAGCATCAAATCCGAACTGCTTGCATTTGAGTTCAAGACTCACCCTCGACAGGCTTGCAATCCCAAGCCGCAGCAGTTTTCGCAACGGCATCGGTAACCATGAAGTTTTTATTGCCGACCTTTACGAGCCTCATAGCGATCTCAGCTGCATGCCAGGCTGCCTTGATTACATCTGCTTTTCTGCCAGTCACAGGTTCTTGTTCGGAGGCGCCAACGACAATGGTCTCTGCACTGATAGCAGCGAAACCGTCGATGTGTGCACCGATGTGGACTTTTACTACATCGCCTTTAGCAAGGGCCTGGGATGATAGGGGATCTGAACTATGACAGGGTGAAGTTATAAAAGGGGGCAGACGATGAGATATAAAAATCAACGCACGCCAGAGGGGAGAAATGAGCAACGGTGTTATTTACAGAAATTGATGTGGGGAACGCGAGGCCTTTTGTCGAAAAGTCATAAACATCATTTCAAAAACATAGATGTGGTCTGACGCACCTTTGTTCATTTTAACGCCCTTCACGACTTTGTTGTAAACTCCACCAGTCCCCTCCTCGATGAACTTATCACCCTCGATACAAAGATCGATGATTTTTGCGCCTTCGACGCAGAGTTCGATTAGCTTCTTCATAACATCGTTTACGATGTCACCAGCAGTCTGTACGATATCGCAGTCGTTCAATCAGACTCGATGAACCGAGCACGGTGATCACGCCCTTCATACCTTGTACTTTGTTACATCTGCTTCACTGATCAACCGGGGTTTTTCAGCGGGCTTTGGTGTGTCTGTGGTAGTCTCAGCCATAGCGTATGATGGGTGCAAGAATAGGAATAATCAAAAAAACAGAATGCACACGGGGATTGGATAGATTGACTTGCTGCATGCAGGCACCCTCAAACCTGGTATTCCCGATATGGTATATCTCTTTCCAAAGATATCTCATCATGACCCCGGGCCGGTCAAGCAGACTCCTGAGTCTGCAACTATAGTTCCAGCGTGACCCATACTGCGCCAAAATTATCTATTCAAAGTCAACTCAAATGAAACCTCACCAGCTGGTAATCACCGACTCACCGTGACGGTGTTCTTCAATATTATATCCAGTATCGCGAATCTGTGAACCTGCAGCCGCTGTGCCAGCCCTGCGAGTTTGCAATCTGACGCGTTAAGGTGTAACTGGTGGCCATGGATACCCATGCAGTATACACGCTAATACCCAGGCAGAGTCTTCAGTTCGGTGCTCTACAGTGGGAGGACATAAAATCTGGTTACCATAAATTTCAGCCGTACAGAGTGCATGATGCTACCGTCAGGAGATTATCTTGGTACGTGCTTCTACCGGTGGGATATATAAAACAGGAGGAACGCCATGGTGAGTGCTACCAAGTCTAATTAGTCGCGAGGTTTCTTTAGTTATGACTCTAATTTACAAGCTTGCTAGTAATCCATCGAAGAAGTGTAAACGTTCTCAAGGTGAAGATATACCATAAGTGTCTCTATACTCCCTCATCGCCTGCAAACTCCTCTTCTCTTCCTCTGTTGTATGCCCTTGTGCTTCCTTCTCCTCTAGCCACTGTACTAGGTCCCGCATTTTCAAGACACTTCGTACCCTCCCCTTGCCTCCCAGCAAACTCTCCAGCTTCATTACCGAGCTGACCTTGCATCCCTGCTCGTCTATCTCGGAAAATTCCTCCCGATCGAGAAGCTGTACAACTCCCACCACTTCTCCACCCTGTCTAGCCACAAGTTTTATCGCGGAGCTTGCTGCAAGGCCAGTGGTCATCACGTCATCCACGATCACTACACGCCATTTCTCATTGCGACCTGATGGCCATCCGACGACACTGCCGCCTTCACCGTGATCTTTTGCTTCCTTCCGATCGTATGCAAACTTGACATCGCGGCCATGCATGGATGAAAGCACGAGTGCAGTGCAAGCTGCGAAGGAAATACCTTTGTAGGCAGGCCCAAAGAGAATGTCGAAGTCGGAAAAGGGGT
>QLOO01008066.1:0-11634 GCA_003313855.1 Suillus sp. MG131
GACCTGCGGCGGCATCAGCAGAACCGATTAGCAGTACTAGTACTACCCAACCTCGCGTTCGTACACCCCTGACAATCCGCTTGCCAAGAGCATCTCTTGCAGGACATCCGACGACATTCTCTATCAAAAATAACCCTTCTACGTCGTCTCTTACCGCTTCCGCACCTGCTATTGATATTGGTGCTGGTGCTCCTATTCCCACCTCATCCATACGCACCCCCATACCTGCACCTACTCCGCCGATACCTGTACCACCCCCAACTTCATCCAATGCATCACAACATACACCCACCACCCCTTCGCAGGCCCCTCCGTCCGCGCTTTCACCAGCTACATCCGCACCAAAACTTACACCTGTCTCATCGGCGCGCGTGCCTGCTCCACCTATTTACACTTTCCCACCACCCCCACCACCTCCAGACCATGTAGATGACCCTGCAGCTGCAGCACGTACCTCATCGACCATACGACTCCCCGCATCTGGGACACCTAATGCCAATGCAGTAGCTCTATCAGCCCTGTCTGTGCAATCCGCAGCATTAGCAAATACCTCAGTTTCCTCTTCTCCGCGCCGTCCTACACCTCCTCCCGCGTCATCGCGTGCTCCGTCCTCTACATCAACTACTCTACGTCCTGTTCAGCGCAAGCTAGCAATGGCTCCTGAACCGCAGATTGCTAGCCAAAAAGCACCTCGGGCTCCATATCCCACTCCGTCCTCAGCAGGAGCCTTACCTTCCCCAGCTTCTGGCGTAGACCTTGAGTCTGATTATGCAGGAGATGCAATGGAAGTAGATACAGAAGGCATTTCAGCAGTGGCCAATACTCGTAATAACTCGGTATGTTTCTTTCAGTCATTCTGGTTTGCTCATTCGTTCAACTTGTGTGCAGACGACTCCAAAAACATCAGACAGACACCGCGAGGCAAATAAAAAATACAGGCAACGGCTGAAGGAAAGAATAAAGAATGGCGAGATGTATGTGTTCCTCGCTTCACTCTAACTCGCTGACGTGTTGATTCCCAAAAGTGATGAACTAGAAGCTGAGAGAATGAAAGAGAGGAAGCGCATTAATGCCCGCAATTCTCGGTGAGTCGAATGTAACTGCTTCATTGCTTCACCAATTCAATAATGTTGGTAGTGCTCGAAGGAAGCTGGCGATGCGCAATGAAGCAGCCAAAGACAATGGCTCCATGTCAAGTGTCGAGCCAGGCCCGCTTCTTGGTCCTAGTAACCAACCATCTCTCCCTCCACCTGTTGACCCAGCCCCAGGTCCTGGCGATTTCTTACTATGCCTCCCCGATACGAATCCACCAGTGGGATCTTACTACTCCACAACCTTCCATGAAATTCTTACCAAAGCTGACCGCAACAGCGGAAGCAGCGATGGTGCGAGCATCACCCATCCCCACTTCGAGCCCGATAGCCACCCTAACTTCGACTTTGACGTCGCCATGCCCCCTGCTCTCTTCCCGCTCACTAAAGCCCGAGATTTCCGCGACGCTTGTACGATGACAGACCCTTCCCCAGACCCCCCAACAGAAAGCGATAGCGACATCCCTCAGTCCCTCGAACCCATCGCCCCCGCCCTCGCCCGTCGTCCACACAGACAACTCACCCCCGAACGTCTCCACGATTTCGCCATGAATCCACTACAACTCATTGACAAAGCGTTCCTCCTGATCGTTCCTGATCCAAGTAGCACCCTTGGAAAACTCGTGTTGTGTAAAGTCCTCGAGTACCGGGTGTCTTCTGCTAAACATCGGTTTCTCGTGCAGTTTTGGGGGGATAAGAAGGCTAGTGAGATGGGTGTGGATAGGATGATGGAAGTGTTGGAAGGTGGGTACGAGATTGACCCTCCGCCTGTTGGTCCTAGTGTTGGACCTCAGGGGGTGGGGTTAGCAGGGAGGGTGTTTGGCGCGTTGCGTTCATTTACGGGGTTTTAGATGCTTGCAAAGAGGCGTTTTTATCTCCTTCGTTTCATTTGTGCGTCTTGTGGCTTTTTTATATTGTCTTGTTATTTCCCTAGGCTGTTGTGTGCTGTATCTACCTCGTTGTGCTACATTACTCGCGTTGCCTCGGCTGGTGTGGATATACTTTTTATCTGCATACCGTCATTCATCTTTGTTGTTTGTTCTGTTTTATGTGTTACTTACTATGTTGTTATCGTGCTGATATAGATAGTAATGAATACGTAGTTTCCTTGTAAGCGACGTGGTCGGACTGGAGTAAGTCTGACCAACCACTTGTCATACCGTACCGTGATGTCCACCAACGATCTCTTAACATGTGACCCTCCCACGCGCCTCCATATGGTTTACCCTCTCTGAGGAGATCTCTCTCGTCTCCATAGTCTACCCTCCTGAGCTCTGTGACGAGCCTTTATCATGAAGACTGCCCATTATGGTCTGCCACCAGTCAAACCCCTTCCAAATACCTTCAGATGGTGTTTATCATCCCCGTCTCACACCTGGACCAATATGTAACATATATATCAACATAATCATACACACACCACGACAGACTACTGTACCGCATGTACTGTCCATCATAGGGCCCCGCCCCAACACTGAACAATAAACAATGATTCCAAAAAGAAAACATATCTACTCTCCCATTCGTAAAGCATTCACCAGTCCTGAATGGACATGAGAACGTGGCGAAATACAGCAGGGGAAGACCGTAACGGAACTAGAGCGGTGAAAATATTAGCGATGGGATGAAACGACACGAGAAAAAATAAGTACTGAGTGAGTCCCGTCGTGAATTGGGGGGTGAATTCAATCGCTTTGCCCTGGTCATCCTTGGCGGAAGAAAACTCCACCGTGGCTAACATAGTAGCAATAGCGGACCACAGAGAGGCATCAGCAGCATATCGGCCTGATCAAGGAATGTATTGGCTCTATACGGTAATGAAATAACTTTACCCACCTGGACATTCACGCCGACCAAAGCCGAAAATATATCTAGCAGGGTCATCGTCCGTCAGCGCATTGTTGACGTCCATGAACCTCTCCGGTATAAAACGAGATGGTTCGGGGTACCGCTTTTCATCCCGTGAAATGCCCCTGCAATGTAACGTCAGCATCTCGAAACCCTGGAGAGAATGTTTCTGACCATACGTTGCATACGACAGTCGCTCCTGATGTATGGTGTTAGATGTTACCAATGACTTGCTCATCAAACGAAAGCGGCAGACCTTTGGGAATGAAGTAGCCATCGAATATGTCGTCGCTTATGGAAGCATGGGGTACGCCTATAAGATTGTCTTTAGTGGAGGTGGAATCACTCAACAAGGAATAATACCACTGGGTAAGATCGGTTGCCATCTCAAAGTTTCCCGCAGGACTGATTCAACGTAGGGTAGCGAGGCTCTGTCTTCAAACGTAGGCAAGCGATGTTCTCCAACCACTGAGTCGATCTCCGCTTGTGCGCGTCTCTGAACTTCTGGATACAATACCATAGCGAGAGCGAAAGCCATCAATGTTGACGTGGTCTGCGAAGAGGTTGAGCAGCAGACAAAATGGATTGGACATCTACTGACTGTCTCATATGAACCTGCACAGATATCTATCAAAAAGAACAACATCCCGTCAAAGGGTTGACGAACCTACAATAGCCGTAGCAGCCGCATTCTTTAATGCAGTCTCGAAGATAGGGTTTGATGCCTGATCTGGCTTCTCCATACGTTGCAAATTATCTGATACCATTGAAGCCAGGCCGAGGGACAAGTTTTCGGCCTGAGCAAGCACATGATCAACCTCTAGGACCAAACCAGATTAAGAATGATGCCCACCATATGTTCCTGCACATATTGGAACGGCGTGTTCGTCATTTCAGTCATGCGACCGGCCGACACTCGAGCATTGCGTTTGATCGCAGATCCCCAGCACCAGTCGGGTAGCCTCAGCACTGCACCAGAGCATGGAATGTTAAGTCTCTCTCATCAACGAGAATGGGCTCACAGAAGGGGAAGATTTGAAGTAAAGCTGCTTTCTCTTGGGTGATCACTTCAAGACCAACAGCCAATGCATTTTCCATGGTTCGAACCAGAGGGTCATCACGAGGGTCAGTTTGGTAGCCGTATGTCACTGACATTCCAACTGATGACGAGAATCTACAAACAGGTTAATAGTCATTCAATGTTTACAAACATATCGGCTGACGTGGCGAAGTGAGAACGATAATTTTGAGGGTCATCAATTAGGTTGACGATCATCTCACGAGCCTGCTTGATCTGCATTGGACGAAACTTGAGTGCAGAGTCGGGGCGGAAAGTTTGGTGGAAGAGTCGTCGGCAAAGACGCCATTCATCACCATAGCCTGTGAATGCAAAGATGCGCGACCAACCATACCTGCCTGTACTCCATAATGATTAAATGGAAGAACGCTAGAAGAACGTACGGCTCGAGTGTGGCTATGTATGGTCGATCAGAGTATATCCGAGAACGCTTGTCCAGTAAGGCTTCTGCAATGCGCTGAGAATTGATCACTATGACTTCGTTGCCTAGAAGTCGCACAAAAACCAAGTCTCCTAATGTAATGGCTTGCACCACATGTGGACCACATTATCTGCCCACGTACCATAAGCAGTACCCCATTCAGTATAAGTCAACCAAGGCTCCTTAGTGTCGATAGATAAGACATTCCCCAACAGCGCAAGCGGCACTGGGCCAGGAGGAAGGCAAGGTTTTGTTTGTCCGTTATCAATGAACCGCGTGAAGGCTTTTATGACAACAAAGGATGCGGGTACGACGGCGAGGATAGCGATGCGACTATCAAGTGAAAGAAACATGGTTAGAGCAATGCGTGGGTAGCTATTCAACGCACGACGGGACCTTATAACTGCACGGAGAGTCGCTTTTCACACCCTGTGCCTAGCGCACCGAAGCTGACAAAATTAAAGAGTCGAGACTTGTCCGACCCGTGCGATCATATACTGCAGATGCAAAAATATATTATCCGTTCACATGAAAAAGTCTGGAGCTCAGTCTGACCCGCATTCAAAAGATTCGCCCAAATCTCACTGAACAGGATAATTGTATCTCAGCTGAGAAAATAAGTTGCGATATCAGATTGTAGCTCGACAACAATAGAGTGGAGGATACGGACACAAACGCACATATTCTCAGGCATCCAATGCGGATGGTTGGGCTCAATAAGGGTGGGGTGTCTCTCGCTTCAACTTTGGCCCTCTTTGACGGAAAAAAGTCGAAGTACTGTGGCCAACGTGGTCACAATACTACGCACGACTAAAGCACATTCAACAAGGTTCCCTTATAGGCGAAGTAGTTACAATCATATTTGCCTGGATCAGAGAGGGGGAAGAGAGATATGAACGGAGGAGACAAGACGAGACAACAGATGATAGAGACACCTGCAAACAATAAAATTCAAAAGTAGGCTGGCTGCAATGAATGATTGCCACAATCATCAATATAGTTCCATACATATATGAAGATGGACACGGGTGCCAACTATGGTGTCTGGCGGGTGCACAACACCTTGTGCGCAGCTTGTATGACGGGGTTTGATCGCTGACGTCTGTTGCTTGTGACAGAATTCGATGGCTTCGCTTGCAAAAATGAGCGTCAGCAGGTGTTCATTGGCTCACTGATCATCGCTCACCCCAGTATGAACCGGTCCTAGCCATCATGGTATCTACGGCAAACGGCTGTAATATGAAAAATGAATATCAATGGGAGAGCTGCGTGAATCGATGAAGTAGTACATCCCGGCATCTTTAGGTCATTTCCAAACTCCGACGTGCATACGCGTCGTTTGACCATTTCTTGCAGTAGTTCCATAGCGTTTTCAATGTCAGTCGACCTCACTAGTACTAGTGGCCGAATCATCCTTGCCTTCAAGGCTGGTCGTGCTTTTCGACGCGCTGGAACCAACTTCGTCGATGCCTCCCCCACCAAAGGTGCGATTGTCTTGACCAATGAGGACGGCCTCATACACTTCATGTGGAAAGACAGAACGACAGGGGAAGTGGGCGAGGATTTAATATTGTTTCCTGGCGATGCAAAGTTGGAAAAAGTTCCGCAAAGCAGCTGGGGCAGGACCTATGTTCTTAAATTCGAAAGCTCTGACCAAAAGCATTTCGTATGTGTCTCGCTTGCTGCAGGCTTTTGCTTTTCATTGGCTAACTCCGCTATCTCTATGTCAGTTCTGGTTGCAGGTGTGTCTTTCCCACCAAATTGTTTTTATGTTTATCTGATAGTCTTGCAGGACTCGTCAACACTCCGCGATGAGGAATTCGTGACGAATTTGAACAGAACCCTCGCTGATCCCAACATCATCGCTATTTGGGATGCGCGCAACATTTACCCAGTGCCGGAAGCCTCTACATCCGCTGCTGGTCCATCCAACTCTCAATCCTCGGCGGTGTAGGTCCTACTTTCGCTGCAGAATGGCGGGCGACTCATACGTACATCATGATATCTAGACAGCCAAATGCTTCCAGTGATTCCACGCCAGCGGGTACCACCCCAGAACAACTTGCGCAACTCCGCGGGATTGTTAGCTCGATGACTGGCTTCGCGAGTGAAGATGGTACCTCCATCTCTCAATCAGACTGCATCATCACTAACAAATTCCACAGAACTTTGGTTGACAGACGTCCTGTCCTCACAAAATTTGCTTCCGCTTTTCCAATCACACCCAGAACTCCTACCAGCACTCTTCCCTCATCTTCCACCTGAACTTATCCCATCGTCAGACGCTACGCCGCAACAGGTGGTAGAAATATTGCAGCGTACGACCAACTCTCCACCTTTCCGCTCGGCTGTGGCGCAGCTTGATCGGGCACTTCGGACGGGCGCCCTTGGTGAATTTGTGAGGAGTCTTGGTCTCCCTGAGAGTGCTGCGACGAGTGTTGGCGCATTCCTAGCTGCTATCGCTGAACAAGCAAGACAGGAAGGCGGTACAGAAGAGCGGATGGAAGAGGATTAAGGAACGTGATAGCCAATCGGACTGTTCTTTAGTTACCACTGCCATTTCAAGTGCGCTGATATTCCTTGGTGTCGATGTGCAAGCTTATACATTTGCTGTTTGTTCGTTCTGTACGATTTTTTGAGGATCTCACGGGAGGAATAATGCAACTTCTGTTGCATTACACAATCACCGACAGGTACAATTACTCTGGGGCGAGATGTCCGGTCCCAATATGTGGCGCGAAGCACGGGGTTGTCGCATCCAGTGAACTGTGATCTACATGAGCGACATGCAGTTTGCGATCATGTCTCACATCGCCGTCTGTCGAAGACTGCCGCTGTTAGCTCTATTCATGCAGCTCTATGCGCATGTTATTGCAATGTTCGCGAGCACGCAGACATACTGTCTTCGTGCCCTTCAGACGGTAACACTCAAGATGTCACTGGTAAAGTTTGAGGAGCAAATTTAAGACCAACCAAGCTTGCCCATCGCGCTTTCAGCGGTATGGATGACTACCAGATCCGGCAGTCAGACGCAACACATTCGAGAGTGCTTGCCTCGGGCACCGATGACGCAGAAGACAGTAGGACATGTCAAGCAAGTGGAGTTGGCGAGTGGCAACAATTCACCAGCGGGAGCGATATCATCGAGAAAGTCACCACCTGTGTCATTCTATCTCACAACAGTATGTTTGAATTAATGCGAGTGTCGCACAATATGTGCTTCAATCCTACTAGATGCCTGCAAATGGGTGAGGTTGACTGTGTTCCATAACCATGTGGTGAGTCGGGATAGCACCTTGGAAGTGCCAAGCCTAATGACTACGATCTGAGAGCCAGCGAAGGACTATGTCCCTACAATAGATGATCGTCCAATTAGTTAAGAATTCGAGGTTCAAAATGAGTTCATGATAGAGAAGTGGAACGTACAAATTATGTTGGCTTTTCATCGAACACTGATAGAGAGTTAGCGTATACGGTATCCAGTATGAGAAGGCTTACCGAGTAACACTAAAACGATAACTCATTAGTACATCGAAATCATACCATAGTTTCGAGACATACTGAGACTGGGCGGTCTTGAATCTTGTCCAGTTGACTTCCCTCAAGATGAGTGGGCATGCAGTACTAAAGATTCTCTCTACTCACAGGTCGCGTATAAGATCTTTAACAGATGCATGCAAGGGAACGTCATTCTTGTTTCCAAGCTGTGCCAATGTAAGCAACCTGTGGATGTCCCGAGGTAGTAAATTCACCACCAAAAGTGGAACGCCTGCTAGATTCGGCTGCGCCAAAAGTTGGTGCAATTCGAAGCGTGCCGTGTCGAATTTCTCTTGCTGTAAGCGGTATCGGCGTCAGAACTGGGACTCACCAATTACATAGTAAAACTTACATCAGCCGAGTCAACTACGAATCTGTGACATTTTGCAAATCAAACCGACTATCAAACGCTAAGAAGCAGACGACGTACACGACAGCATCGACTCCGTTACAATAGCGCTCCCACATCGAGCGAAATTTGGGCTGTCCTGCAACATCCCATATCTTCAGGGTCACAGCGCCTTTGCGTACCTTGCGGTAATTGAATGCGACAGTTGGAACGACGTCTTCCGACCACTGAGTCAGGGTAAGCCGCTTGGGCGAAAGAAAAGGCATGAATGGAACAGTCGCACCTGCCCCGACCCAATGACATTTACAAATGAAGTCTTTCCAGAAGCCTTCGTGAATGCATGTCAGAACCATGTCCTGAACTTGAAATCTATGGATCCTCTGTCGCACCTGCAGCCCAACCACAGATATTTCGGCCGCTTTGGAGAAGAATATGCTGCGGGATTCGACATGTGAAGCCTTATCCACTTCAAGCAGAGGCTGGCTTACCTACTGAACCAGGAGAGTATAGTAGATATAATGGTCATGGCAGAAAGCTCAATGCTCGACTACCGCGTCCTTGAAGGTCAGTGATACTGTTAATGACGCCGATAACATTGGAATGATGGTGCGTGGGAATCATATATTCATAATGCTCCCGTGGCCTAGGCCTGACCTTGGTTCTGGAACCCTCATATCATTACTTCAAGCTCAAGTTCTATGGTGAAAGTTCAAACTGCAAGCTCAGAGCGCACGCCGACCCAAGGTATTCGTCTGGTACATAAACCGTTGCAAATTTAAACGGTATGATTTGGCAAATTCATTTCAGTTTCAGCGTTGTTGGTAAAGAACCGTCCCCTTGCCCACCACAGCAATCACTGAAGGTATGCCACTGACATTTGTTTTCAGCAGCAAATGTGGATGACGACCATTCGCTTTCCACCTTAGACCGCAATGGTAAGCACCTATCCAGAACGCAGAGGGGTTGTGTGATTATTATTACCTGTGTGGGCAATGTGATATATGCTACCATGAGTCGTGCGTACGGTATTCACCTAAATGTAAATCGCACAAAAATATAGCGTGCATGTACTGTCAATGAGTGCTGAATAAAAATGCAATGATTAGCTGGAGGTACTGGGTTCGTCCACTTGCAGTGCACTGGACACCGTGTTGTGGAACGATTTGGCGGAAGCACGCTGCAACATGAGAAAGACTTGGTCTTCACTCCTTCTCCTCGCTAGTTTGTGCCACCGCATCAACTGTCCCCATTTTTGAAGCCTGAGTGACGGTCGATGCTGAACTGTCATCCCCAGGCACTTCCTTGGTTCCACTGTTCGCAACAACTCCATTCCCCGAAAGACCCCAAACGATTTTCTCCCTTCCCATCGCTTCTTCCTCGGCCTCTGCCCTCAGAGTCTCCTCCCTCCCGTCTCTCGATAGCTGGCGCAATATGTTAATATTCTTCGACGCCCGTCGGAAGAGCCTAGGATTGAACGGCGGCGTGCCAGTCTCATCGGCTTCGAGTCCTTCCTCTATCAAACCATTGTCCTCGACCATTACGACAGGGCTCTCGTCGCCTGTCACCACACCATGTAGCTTGCCTACTGCCACTTCGTCACCCTCGCCTGAAAGGGAAGCGGTATTCTTCCGTCCGCTAAAATCCAGCGCATTCCACCATGCCTTCATCTCCTCCGGTCGGCTGATATGTGCTGGGAAATTCCATGCACGGAACTGCCTATCTTTCGCAGATTCGAGGTTGGCGCGAATTCTGGAGGCCTCCAGCGAGTTATGGGAGATAGTCCAATGGAGAAGCCCTGTGACACCGAAAACATTAACACGCATAATAACGAAATTGGAAGAAAGATGTAACGACGCACAATTCTCCTTAGGCCGAATATCAATCGCTCTTGGGCCCCATACAGGCTGGCCAGCAACGAAGTTCTGCACCTCTACGTCGATCTGAACGATTGGGGGCCCCACTGTCTTAATTTGATTCTCCTCCTCTCCATCTTTTCCTTGCTCCGCGACTTTCGCTTCCTCCTCTGCCTCCTTCAAGTCTACTACGTTCTTTTCTTTCCCTTCTTCCTCCTCCGCCTCCTCCGCCTCCTTCAATTCTACTACGTTCTTTTCATTCCCTTCTTTCTCCGCATCCCACTCGACAGGCTCCACCCATATATTCATCTTTGACGAGTGCTCCCGTGTCTCGAAAGTGCATTTCACGCTCTAACCAGGACCACACTAGTCAACAACAAGTTGGAGAAGACAAAGAATCGGACTGACCCTTTCCCCAAATACTCCAACAATCTCATCCACCACCGCTTCCAGCAGCTTCACACACTTCTCGAATATACGCGCGCCTCTGGTAGGCGCACCATCGCCATTAACAACACCAGTAGATTTCACATTTGGTCCGAACAAGCGTTCGTCCATCTCCTCGAGCGAGACGTATTGGAACCCAAAAATTCGGGCTGTGTTATGGTAAGCAACAAATACGCCATCCATGTTGCCAATACGAGCTTGGAAGCTAGTATGGAATGGCGTCAGTCAGGACGAGAGGAAACAAAAAGAGTGGAGTTCCGACACACCTGTATTTCAGAAATGCACTTCGAATCAAATCGTAATATTCTTTCTCGAAGCTCTCCAGTGGTCCGTGAAGCGTACGAATGAGGTAACCTGAGTTTTCCTACATTCAACGAAATCCGTTAGCCACAGTCCTAGGACGCGAAAACACTGAGCCGTTGTTGATATGTTAATGATGTACTCAGATAGAATCACGATAATGGATGGCAATCAAACCCAAATAAAAAAGTACGTACCTCGAAATTCAGTAAATCCAGTCGGATTGGCACCGCAGCACGAGTCTTGACATCAAAAACGCCTGTTCCTGGTAAGCGCGAGTCTACGCAATCGAGTTGGGAGCGCATCAAAAAGCGGTTGCTCTGATCCCATAACATCAGTCAGCAAGCGGCCCATCGTCAGAAATCCACGCGCGAGAAAGCGTAGAAGAAAAACGCACCTTCGCATACCGATATGCCTCCCTCCTTTTATCCTCCTCACCTTCCGCTGGGGTGGGCGAGGAGCGCAGGAGGGTCTTGAACTCAGGTTCCGGAACTGTCAAGAATTTTTCGAGGAGAGTGCCCTGTAATGCGAACGCAGGCATCAGTTACGTGATACGCAAATCAAAATCCACAACACGCATGTAACGGATGAAAATTGAGAAGGAAAATTGGACCAATTGCACCTGCGTGACTCACCATCCAGGTCAATACATTCTTCTCGCTGTCATCCTCGCCATCTTTGCCGGAGTCCACTGCCCATACACCGTCTTT
>QLOO01008076.1:0-24879 GCA_003313855.1 Suillus sp. MG131
CGAGTTATATATCTGACTTATCCTGCTATTCGCTTGTAGTCCAAATCCAGGCAAACGTCGCATTCAAAGATTACCATCATCCTACCTGCTCTCCGCGCCGAAGTTCGATGCAGTTCATCATCCCTTCAGCCCTTCCGATCAGGGGGCATTATACTGGATCTCCATGATGTACAAGTGTCTAACAAACCCCTTGATTCAGAATCACCGACTATCAGATTCGGGGATGGTGGTGAATCGAGGAATCCCAGTGTCAAAAATCTGCCAAGACAACTCATGAGTGGTCAGATCAGGGGAATTGTTTTATCGTATGCACCCGTAGGAGACTCGAAGGCGCATGCCTTCATATCACTTGGCTCCTTACCACGAGCAGATGTTATTCACCCCGGATCGGCTTCATTGCTGTTGTCGGAACAGACGCCGGACTCACTTCCCATTTGCTTTCAATTGACGCAAGTGGCTCCATCAAAGTCTGCTGTTTCTTCCTCGACACTTAGGACTTCCGTCATCATTAACGTCCCATTGGTCAACGTCGTCCTTGAAAAGCCTGCCTTCGATGGATTACAAATTTGGGCTGACAATGTCACACAAGTTGTCACCGCTGCTACAGAGGAAACTGAAACTGAAGTCGCTCAGAGCCGCAACCCAAGCCTGATTGGCAGTAGGTTTTTCGCCAAATCAAGGCGCGTTGGGAGTCGTGGTAGTGACGAGAGCAGCCTCGGCACTATAGCGACAACGCCGGTACAAAGCGAGACGGCTGTGAAAGTGATCATTGCTGAAGGTAGAGTCAATTGTGGCTTTAGCTATTGCCCACGTTGATATCTTCGAAATACAGTTCTAGTAAGAATACTGACATCCCGTTCCCAATCATCCGCACCCTCGATCCGTCCTTTCGACATATCGGCCTCCGACATTGACGTCCTTATTGAACTGAAACCTGATGGCAAGGTTTGTGGAATCACAGAGATATATCCCGATTTCTCACTTCGTTTTCTTTCAATCAGGACGAGACTGTCATAACCTCAAGCTTGATGGACCTTCACGTCGGGGAGGTATCGCCAAAGTGGGAGCTTGTACCTCTCCTCGTGCTAACGTTACCTCGTAGTCTGGTACGTTGTGCAGATTATTTGTCGTAGCTACGTCCCTCACGGAAGTCTAGTCTTCTGTGCCAAGGCCAATGGTAAAAGCTCGCTTCACTTCTCTCGTAGTTCCCGAAACCGGCGCAAAAGAGACCAAGATACGGTTGGCTCTCTGGGGCTTCACTTGCCATGTTTATCCTAATTTGCAGTGGATTTCGGACTTGGCTCAGTTCATGAAAGCTCCACCGGGGGTAAGTGTACCCTCCTCGGAGTAAAATAGCTTGATGAGCTTTTTAAGGTCTTTGAATCAGTTGTTCCTTCCGAACGAACGTCTCTTTCTTTCCAAGTTGCAGACGTATCAATCAAGACATATGCCCCTTGCCACCCTGGCTCTGCAGTCCTGTACATCGGCGAAGCCGAGCTAAACACTGAGCTTGCTGGTAATTCCAGCGAGTTCAAGCTCAAGTTGCTAGTTCCTTCCTTGTCGTTCTTATTGGTCGATTCCATGGCCGATGCCCCCAACGGTCTAGGTTCTGCTAAAACAAGTGGAGGATCCAGTCTCAACCTGTGGAAGGTGATTTCTTCCTTAGTTCACAAGTAAAACAGTATGACGATGCTCGTTCATAGAATCTCGGGTTTGCATCGATTGCAGATATCGCAGATCTGGACCTTGTTTTCAAGACTGATAACGCGTATGTCCCTCCAAGTGTTGGTGTAAGTCATAGCGTGCCGGGCTACGCTTTGTCCCTCAATTAAATCTAGGTACTTGTGAATCAAGTCAGCTTACGGGTGCACCTATGTGCGGACACTATAGCTGCACTGACGGGCTACATGGGTGACTTCACATCCATATTCAAGTCTCCTTCTCCCGCAGAGTACGCGATTATCTGAGTTTTTGGTATCGCTTTATCGCTTATAACCACTTCACAGACCAGCAGTATCTAGGAAGAAAGTTCCCGCTTCACTTGTTCATCGTCCACCTGGACAAGGCATGATGGGTGATTGTTATTTATGCAAAACATGCTAGGTAACTGAGTGTTCTTTCCAGCATCTCTCGATGAGCAAGCTTTCAGGCGGATTCCTGATGTCGGCAATGCAGCCGATATGATCAACGATGACTTACCGACGAATCTCGACTACCTGGACGAATCCTTTGGTTCGGCTGCTGGTTTGCGGGAGCTTAGGGACGATGACCTGGAAGATTTTGATGTGCAAGAGGACGGCCGAACAACACCAGTAGCTGGGGAAACGGGGGTCGTTTCTAAAGTAGGAGGAGAAACAATCCGCATCATCAAGCCTATCCGTCCTATCGAGCATTATTACGACACGATTCCTCCAGAAAACACAGGTGATCTTATTAAGTAAGTTTTTGCCTTTGACTTGTATCCTTTATAATCGAGCTATCTGGCAGTCTACGTGACACTGTTCTCCGAGTGCGCATCCATGACTCTGACATATCGCTTTTCCTACATGATGGCTATGATTGGCCACGCACACGAAAAATTGTGGAGCAAGAGATCAAAGAGATGCGCAAGAAGTTAGCCAAGATTAGGCAGCTGATTGCAACTGGCCAGACCCAAGACCCCAGCGTGGAAGAGACAAGCACGATGTTGTTCAACTCAATTCACATTGGCCTTGATCAGGACTTCGATAGTCTTGATCCGACAGCTCTTGTCGCCGCCATTGATGATGAACTCGAGAATGCGGAAACAGAAAGCCACAGCTCTTGGCAAACCCTCCCTCCAGCATCACCCGGACAACAACAGCGAGTGCCCTCCGCTCGCATTCATGGGCGAAGATTGACAAGGTCTAAGGGCCCGAGTATCGAAATCAAACTAATTGGCCTAGATGCTGAAGTCGATAATTATCGACATCGACTGAAAGATGCACTCGTCTCCAGGACGTTGGTTGTAATACAGGATGCTGAAATTTTGGATCACGTCAAAACGTCCACCTGGAGAAAATTCCTGACTGAACTACGATCGGACTCTCGAGGCAATATTCGTGAGACAGACTCCAGTATGGTTCGCGTCGAGCTCAAGACTGTCCGACCGTCTCCTTCCCATCCATCCGAGGAAACACGTTTACGCGTGAGTATCTGTTGAGTTAGGGTATACTGACAAGATTGAATCGATATCACCACAGGCCAAGCTCCTGCCATTGCGACTATATGTTGATCAAGATGCACTCGACTTTTTGAAGAAATTTTTCAGCTTCAAAGATCCCGATAGTCCGTCTGCACCTGCCGATAGTCCTAGCGAGGAGACATATATCCGTACGTTCCTGATTCGAACGCTGAATAGATGATTATATCGATCTTTGTCCGCAGAGCACGCCGAGGTCTTCCCGATCGATCTCAAGCTTGATTACAAACCTCGACGCGTGGATTACAGGGCTCTGCGAGAGGGAAAAACAATTGAGCTTATGAACTTTTTCCATTTTGATGGTGCAGAGATGACTTTGAGACATCTGACTTTGCATGGGGTATGTACTACTTTGGCACGCTTTTCATGACTTCACTGGCCTTCACAGATCACGGGTTGGCCTCGGTTTTTTGATACATTGAACGACCTCTGGACGCCAGATGTCAAGGCAACCCAACTTGTGGATGTCATTTCTGGCGTAGCACCCATTCGTTCTATGGTTAATGTTGGCTCTGGAGTAGCAGACCTCGTTTTGCTACCTATTGCGCAGTACAAGAAAGATGGACGCATCGTCCGTGGCGTTCAGAAGGGTACCAAGGCATTCGTACAGTCCACTGCAATGGAGGCGATCAAGCTTGGAGCTCGGCTGGCAACTGGCACTCAAGTCATTCTGGAGCAAGCCGAAAGCGTACTCGGAGGCCAGTTCAAGGATTCCATTACGGCCGAAACGTTCCACATACCGTATGACGATTCTGGGGAAGGACTGGATGAAGAATTGATCAGCAGATATGCGGCCCAGCCCGCTGATGTTACAGAGGGAGTTCAATCGGCATATCGCAGCTTGCAAAGAAACTTGCATTCTGCTGCCCAAACAATACTTGCTGTTCCTATGGAAGTGTACGAAAAGTCCGGAAACGAAGTGAGTGGAAACTGTGATATTTGCTCGATGCCAAGCTGACATAGAGTAAGGGTGCGGTCCGGGCTGTGGTGCGAGCTGTCCCCATTGCAGTCTTGAAGCCCATGATTGGCGCTTCGGAAGCGGTCAGCAAAACATTGATGGGGCTACACAATACCCTGGATCCCAACGTCCGCCACGAGAATGCGGCTAAGTACAAACATCGCTAACGTACGTTCTGCTCACGCACTGTAATATATCATCATGGTTGTATTAGGACTTGTCTCTCATGGTGTACCATCCCCGCCATGCTAATTAGCCTGTATGTACGAATTGTTAATCATGCTTTCATGCACTGTTTCTTTGTCAATGTAGTGCTATTTCTGTAAAATGTAGGCACGAATGGCTGCCGGTTGCGTTCACCACGTCATGGTGTGTAACTGTCCCGGAAGGCGTTTTAGACCCCCGCCCTTGGAAGACGAGATGACTTTAAGAGCCCGTGTGATGAAGGCAGTACTATTGAGTAAGAAGACAAGTCACATACTACTCACACACGCTTCTCGCTGCGAGAAAGTGCTCAGCCTGGCAAACGCTCGACCTCTGGATACAGCACTGACTCTTCTGCAAAGGGGGATCGGGATAATATTTCTTGTCAGCAGTAAGTCAATCCTCTATGCGAGCAAATACTGTTGATTACTATGAACTCTAGCGGTGAACGTGTAGTTTGATAACGACTACTGGGAAAGTGGTGAGAGGGTAATGCGCGTACTGGCCAGTGGCTTTGACACTCACTCGCACTGAGTATATATTTAAGTTTCAGAGGATGGAATATATATACCGTGGCTGAGGGTAAGACACTGATTCAAAGGATTCTACAAGCCTGGAACTCAACGAGTTCTGAGTCGCAGGGGTTACGTTGAGATTTGAGACGTAAGAGTTAGCGCAGACCTTTTACAATGGTGGAGTAATCGCGTCCTGAATTCTTGGGATGAAAACAGAGTGAATAGAAGAGTATTATTTGCCACTGCATTTTATATACTGCACCGCAGGAGGTGATATGAGAAGCTAGAATAATTAAGCGACAAGATGACTGGACAAGGATCACGCTCGATCAGATATGAAAGAAGCCTTGGCTTAAAAGACAGGGGCTCCTTGATATATCTGGATGTTGTTTTGTGCGTGGTACTGCGTACCGATTCACCGAACGTCCGCCCCTTTTGTTCACCTCCATCAGACGTCGGTGATATCCTGAAGTCCCTTCGTCTGATTCTCCGATATATATATTGCTCTCCATTGAGCTGTCCTTCGGTGGCAACGGAGCCTCCCTCCAGCTGAGCGGTAGCGCTTTCTTTGCCTACTTCTCTTCACCGTACATCCCCAGAAAGTTGAAACTGTGTAGGTTCGAGCTAGCGGAATCCACTGGCTCAAATCTACACAGAATCCGCTGGCTTGTCTTAAAATTACTGCCTTACTGACATTTGTTCGCCTATAATCACTAGTACTCTCAGTGGTCAATACATCATCGTATCTTGATTATAATCACATACAACTGCATGCATACCGCCGTTATGTCCAGCTGCCTGTCTCGATCCATGTAGTGGTCATTCAACAGTCCGCCTGTAAACTAGCGCTAGGTCCCAGCGCCACCGAGTACTGTTGCTTCACCTCAAGTGTATTGCATGTATGAATTAGTGAAGGTATACAATGTATGATGCACGACAAGAAGACAAATACAGATCAGTCAACATCCATGCCCATCGAACGCCCTTCCCCTTTCATGAGTGCACTTCTGCTTTTCGCTGGCACTTTTATCTTCTCTAGTACTTCAATGGTCTCCTCCATCGCAGTTGGCTCAAGCAGCTTGACGGACACCGACTTCGCAGCCAACTTCTTTGTCCTGTGCGCGCGTTGTTTCTCCCGGGCGACCGACATTCTGGAATGATACAAGTCAGCACGAGAGACAAATACTTGAGCACGGAAAGTAAGAACCTTTGCTTCCAGAATGCGTGCTCTCTCCGCTGTTTAATTTGTCCAATGCGTTTCATGGCATTGATTGTCGTATGTATCAATTCGCGATCGTAGCGGACAGGTACGTTTCTACGTTTCTCAAAGTCAATCGTGGAGTCCTTGGCACGAGAAGTGAGTAGAAAGTCCTTCAGATTGAGAAACAAACACACGATCGTCATTTCCTTCCCTGCTGCTTTACGGAATGCTTTCGTCCATCTTACTTTGCGAGGATTTCGCTTCATTCTAGGAGGACATTAGACATGGATCAGAAGATATAGCTATGAAGTAACTTGCTTGAAGTTTTTGTGACATCTAAAGGTTTGGATCAATATGTGGACTCTGGTTTTCTATCATGCGACTCACTTTGAAGTACAAAACCGAAACACCTTCGAATCATTGCGGACGAAGGCACTTCCTGAACATGTTGTGAGATGTAGTATCGACAGTCTCAAGTTTCTATTGCTCACCGTGCCCAGGATACACGTTCGTTGAGCAAAAATAACATTTTTCGATACGCATGTCTGCTTGCTACGCCTGTGGGCGAAATAGCAAAACGTGCAAAAGAAAGGTTAGCCGTGGGAAAAATACTGCAGTCGCCGAGACTCAACGCTCCAAATATTCAGTGTCAACTTATTCTACTATCATCGACCATGCATCGCTGATGAGCCTATATCTTAGCTAGAGAAGAACTTCAAAGCCAATATCTTGACTAGTATATTAAGCACCCAATGAGCATAGGCTCAATATGATGATGCCCATTGTATCATTGCTTCAACTTCTCGACCATCTCTGGCACTACCTCAAAAAGGTCTGCTACTAATCCTACATCCGCCACTTGGAAGATGGGTGCATCTGGATCCTAGAGACGAATTACAAGGGGTTTGTAGTGTTGTGCAGACGCACTCACCTTATTCACTGCCACAATGAGTTTGGAATCCTTCATGCCGGCAAGGTGCTGGATAGCACCAGAAATGCCCAACGCCATGTACAATTCAGGAGCCACGACCTTTCCTGTCTGTCCAACTTGTAAAGAGTTGTCTGCGTACCCTGCGTCCACAGCAGCACGCGATGCTCCGACCGCAGCGCCAAGTGCATCAGCAAGAGGATACAGAGTAGCCTGGAATGTCTCGGCATTCTTCAATGCGCGTCCCCCAGAAACAACGCGACTTGCAACACCCAAGTCAGGCCGATCGGATTTCGTCAGAGATGTACTGAGGTGTTCTGTAGGTGCATCAGACACCTCAACAGAATCGAGGGCTTTGACTTCGCTCTCTGCTGCATCTCCTGCTCCAGCAGCCGCGAATGCGGTCGACCGGACAGTGAAGAATTTGATGGGGATGGAGGAGGATGCACGAACTGTGGAAATGGCGTTGCCGGCGTAGATGAGACGGGTGAACGTAGTGCTTCCCGATATTGCGTCATGCTCGAGGGATGTGATATCAGATACGGCCGGAACATCTAGCTTTGCTGCAACTCGAGGTAGAATAGACTTGGCAGAGCTGGAGTGAGCGGAAACGACGTGCGTGAAGGGCGAGTTCTGCGACAAGAGCTTCTCTAAGAGTGGAGATACTGTCTCAGGTAACAGCGTGCTATACTGTGGGGATGCGCAATGCAGCAGTGAGGTCAAACCGTGTAATCTGGATTGGATCAGCGACGGATCAAAAGGATTTTTAAAGCATACCTCTTGGCCTTCTCTACAACAGATGGCACTTCCTCGGGGCTGCCCACGACAAGGCCAGTGACTTGACCGCCTAACTGGGATGCTGCCGTCAAGGCAGAAAGTGACGCAGAGTCGAGGTCACCCTGGCGGTGCTCCAAAAAGACCAGAGCATGAGGTGAAGCAGCTGTTGCATAGCTGCGAGCGAGCACCCTGTTGAGCAATGAGACCCGTGCCTTCAACATCTTGAGCTGAGGGCTGTGCCGGAGGAGTGAGCGTTAACTTGGCGTTAACGAAATAAAGTTTATGCTAAGTCTAGACTTCTCAGGCTATCATGTAAGATAGGCCTCCTTTGATCACGTGCAAATCACTACTCAGAAGTTCAAGCTACAGTTACTGAATTCAAAGAGTTACCAATCTCGACAATATTCGCCTTGGATGGTGTCAGCGATGGGATGGAGTTTCGCATCGCTGACACCAATTTTATTTAGTCGTATAACTTGTTCCCATAAGATCTCCCTCATTGCTCTGTCACGGTCATTCTTTCTGTGCTTCTAGTCGGGCCTGTCACGATAGCGTTAGCTACCGTTTTTTTTTAGTCAATGGGTCATCGCTCACTGGTGCACCTGTCGAAGAGAACTTCGATCTGACAACTTTGCCCTGAATTTCTCCATCCTTCTTATCACTTTGTTCTTCTGGCACTGGCTATCTTCCTGCCCCTTGAGAAACCCCCTGACCAATCTCCCGGCATTTCTCGGCGCGCTAGTGGTCACTTGGCTCGACAGACACCATACTCCGACTGTGTTTGCGGGCGATCCGTCTTCTCGGCACTCAGGCACTAGATAATAATGAGATCACCTTGTTGTGAAGCCAACTGGGGCAGAAGCACGCTGTGGTGATAACCGGATATCTGAAACTTAGTCGTACAGAAGCGAGGAAATGTACTGAGACGCCATCGAACACAACATGACCGCGAGTGTGGCAGAAAAGGTGATGAGAGACGGGTGGGGGTAGGCGTGATGGTAGAGTATATGGGGTAATCAGATGTCAGTCACACTCGTCGACCACAGGCTGTGGCATGGCATGCAGAGCCTTGATGATAAACGGCCTGTAAAACATTCCATCAGAAAGCAAACAATAAACAGGAAGCGGAGAACAGAAATTTTGAAACTGAACTCAGCAGATACTCACGTCCACGCTAATGTGGTACTAGAAGAAGAGCGCTAGTACTGATAGACAAGCGGTTTCTCACGCAAGCAGTCCTCTCCGCTCGGGAACTGCCAGAGCTTGAAGAAGCGTAGTGATAGGCACTGATAGGGTCCCCGATGTCAGCTGACTGATCATCACTGATGCCATCCTATTTCTACACTCCCCGTTATCGCGACGCTTACAATACGTGAAATGCGACAGGCTACCTACCAAGGGTCCCGTTTTTGCAACCCAGACTTCAACGTTGTCAACGCCGTCTATATAAGCTGTCTATTCAATCGTTCGACAATTGTGCTAACTTAGTACTTTGAGCTGTTCGCTAAATTTGCGCTACTAAACGTTATAACTTCACACCGAGGTCAGTCGGGTAACTCGAGTTGCAAGAAGTTTGAACTGATGCCTTATATAATCGACATAGATGGATTCAGACATGCACGCCATCTCTCTAACAGGTTACCAGCATGTCGCCTTTCCCGACCTTTCTGATAGCCGCATTCATGATCACGCTACCACCTACGTCAAATCAGCATCTATCGACTTGGTGGCTTTCCAGGAGTGCGGTATAGATCTACCAGGTTCCGCTGCCTTATTGCTTGCCTCGTTTTCTAATATATTGGGCTTGTACTCTGCATCCCTGGACATTTTGGTCGGGATTCTATCCGCAGGCACAATTATCCCCTGTCGTTTCTGTTGGAATGCCGAAACGGTTTGGGCCGATCTAGTGGATGAGGCCCGCCGTTCGCTGGACAGAACCACGGGCCCAAGTTTCACCGAGTCTGAGTTGAAGAGTGAGCTCGGCTTGAAAGAGGACCAGTCACCCTTTACTGCCCTCTTCGTCCTTAATGGACCAGAGAATGTATCCATCCCAGATGACCTTAGATCTCCTTTACTTTCGTTCGATCCTTCGGCGGCTTTGCTGTCTTTCTGGACATCGTCGCGCCTCGTACACCCTGCCGTAGCCGATCAGCTACTTTCCCAGATAGTGACTTTGTCGGTGCACGCAGCTCACAACCCCGTTTCAAAGATCTCATCACACCCTTCCTACCCAGCTGATTGTGCTTCTGCTGTCCAATGTCTTTCCTCGGAGGCTCGTGCATCCGTTTATGGACATATCCGTCCTGTTGCTATTGCCACAGACTTTATCCTCCCATACGTCCAAGCCGATCCCAATGCCATAGCAGTGTGTTGGTACCCTACGTTAGCAGCGGGACCTAGAGACGGTCTCCTCCCCGAAACATTGTCTTATGGCAATCTCCATGTCCAAGCAAACAAACTAGCTCGATACCTGATTTCTCAGCAGTTGAAGCCCGAGGACAGGGTTGCTGTGTGCATGGATCGCAATCCGCTGTTCCACATAGTCCTGTTTGGAGTTTTGCGCGCAGGAGGTTGTTATGTTCCGGTTGGTATCAAGGAATGATCATTCTTAATTGCGCTGATTTAATGCAAGATTGATCCCGAGCTTCCAGACGAAAGGAAGTCATACATCGTGAAGGACTCGGGCGCTAGATTTGTCGTTTTGGAGTCTCACAGACACTCTCCAGAGATATATGGGGACAATATCCTCGACCTTGACGATGATCATGTCTCGCGAGACATACAAGCAATGACCACAGCCGATCTAGATGTCGTACTTCCAAACAATCTGGCATATATGCTCTACACGTCTGGTAAACAACTTCAGATAGTCCGCTTGTATCCAGTGAATCTGACAACAAATTTAGGCACTACTGGCACTCCGAAAGGCTGTCTTCTCACTCATGAAGGTCTTGCTGAAGCGATACTAGCGCTTAGCTCCTTCTCCGCTGCCGTCCAAATGGGTAATATTCGAGATGGAAGTTATCTTGGCGTCGCCTGTAGGAACTGTCTTCCCCCCTCATTTATCCTCCTAACTTGGGCTCTGAATCATAGCTGTCGCATTCGACGTGCACATCGCAGAGATCTTTGTCTCTTTCTCTCTGGGCATGGTGATGGTTTCTGCGCCACGCGGAATACTGCTAGAGAATCTTCCTTATTATATCAGTCTTTTGGGCGTGACGCACGTTGGAATCGTGCCCAGCCTGATTGACGCGACCATGGGCGCTGTTCAAGAAGAGAGGGTGGCTGGAATGAAACTGCGATTCATCGCCAGTGGTGGAGAGAAAATCAGTGACTCAGTGAGGGTCTTACATGTCAATACCCTACAGATCCTGAAAGGCGAATGATAGATTCTAGACAAGTGGGCGCATCATCCCAAAGTCAGACTTGCAAACTTCTATGGGTAACTGATCAATTTATTAGTGTTGATCTCTTTCTTACCACGTTCCCCCAGGCCCAGTGAGGTGACCATAGGATGCTGTGCTCGTTTTATGGATGGCAACACACCCAAAGGCAATGTCGGACAAGCCTTCGCCAATGTTGCGTCTTATGTCGCTGATCAGGACCTCCATATCTTGCCGCGGGGAGCCGTTGGAGAGCTCATCCTTGGTGGCCCCCTTGTCGGGCGCGGCTACCACGGACGTCCGGATCTAACAGCCAAGGTATTCATCGAATGGCCGCAGAAAGGTTCTTGGGCGTATCGTACAGGGGATCTAGTGCGAATGATGCCTGACGGATCATTGGAAATGATCGGCAGAATCGATACTCAGATCAAGCTCCGCGGAGTGCGCATCGAGGCGGAAGGAGTATCTACTGTGCTTCAGCGAGCTGCTCGGTCCTGCCTGCAGCTCAACCTTGATGTTGGGACTATTGTTGGGACCCACCCGGAGATTGGAGGCGGTAGCTCACTGCAGCTCGTTTCTTTCATTTCCTGGGGTACAAGAGTATCGATTGCTACGAGACGGGGCAGTTCTAAGCCAGGACTAGTGAAGTCAGGAAGGGACCTCTTGCGCGTTTTGCGTGATGCCTGCGAAAGGGAACTCGCCAGTTATATGCGCCCTGCCCATATAATAGCCCTCGATTGGCTTCCGCTTAGTGCGAACGGCAAAGCGGATACCAAAGTCTTGACCTCCATCTTTTCAGAACTAGATTTTAACGAATTGATTGGACTAGCTGAGGACCCTACTGGCCACGTTGACGACCCAGACAGTGACAGCCCTACTTCTGACCTCGAAGAACGGATACTAGAGCTTTTGAGAGAAAGCTTTGCAATTACGAGTTCCGGCGGACCTATTGGTGTACACACTAGCTTATTCGCGCTTGGAATGGACTCCTTGTCACTTGCGCGGCTTGCATCCACACTCAGGGGGACCTTTAGTATCGACATAACTGTCACAGAAATCATGAAGTCTCCCACTGTCCGGGCTCTATCTACTCGATTGAGAGGTCTCGTCGTTTCGCAACCAAATGTAGATGTATCAGATATCGACAACTTCTCCTCACTATGGATACCAGAAATTCAGAAGAAACTGCCGCATCTCCACATGGAGCGTGTTCTTCCCTCTTACCCTATTCAAGAGGGTGTTCTGTATCGCTCTGAGAGCTCGCCAACGATGTGTGTGCAGCATATCGTGATGCGAGTTCGAGATGATATCTCTATACCGCAATTACATGGCGCCTGGGATAAAGCAGTGGCGGATATCGACGTTCTAAGGTTTGAACATTACTATGTATCCGAATCTCTCTCATGGTATCATAATAGGACTGTATTTTTCTTTGGCAAGACCTTGGTCCAAGTGCTTTTGTCGCGTGCAACCTGTCGCCTTCATTGGGAGGAGTCCTCCGTTGCGGCAAGCGACACTGAAACCTTTTGCGACTATTTCTTTGATGAAGAAGCCTCGAAAGTTGCTGTGGAGATCAACGCCCTCATTACTTCTGTACCGCCCCTTCGTCTTCGGCTCTACCGCCAATCCTGCGGCACTTACATCGTACTATCCATTCATCACGCGTTATTCGACGCTATTTCTCTGTCGCGCATACTGAAGTACGTCGAGGATGCATATCTTGACAAGCCGCTTCAGAATCTAGCCCCTCTTGATCAAATACTGGAGCACATAACATTTCGGGATCTGAATCCCGCTCGAGAGCATTGGACGTCGACTCTTCGTGATTTTAACTGGTCTTACCGCGATTTGATGGATGTGACCCAATCAGCTTCTCCTAAACGGATTTCCATAATACTTGATACACCGCTTTCATACTTCCAACAAATGCTTGCCCATTGCCAAGTGACGTTGCAGGCCATGTTGACTTGCACGTTTGCTTCGGTTCTCGCAAACCATTTGTGTCACTCCGACGACTTAATCTTTGGGGTGAGCCTTACAATGCTTGAATCGAACATCACTGACCGTGCAGCTCAGACCATTAGATCGGGGCGGTTAGTCCCTGTTGAGGGTATGAGCGACGCCCTCATCCCTGTGCTATCTCTTGTCCCCATGCGCGTCAACCTCAACAACCCTGATTGTCTCCGTCAAGTCCAGGATGACATCATCGCCGCGATTCCATTCGAAAATGTTCCTCTTGGGCAGGTGCAGAAATGGATTAGGCCGGGTGCTGGTTTATTCGACATTCTTTTCTCGGTCACGCACAAAGACCAGACTGCGTACGAGATTTTTGATGTCGTGCGGAGTGAATTGCCTCAGCCTGACGTGAGTCTTCTGCCTCGTACTTCATCATGCTTAGCTTTAGCTACCCTCATCTAGTTCTTCCTTTCCGTGGAGATAGTGGTAGACATCTCGACAGATCAGCTTGTTCTTCAGGCAGCCTTCTATGATGATGGATCGCAAGATGCCAATATTGAATCGATGCTTCTTCAATTTGAGTCTGAGGCTCGTAGTGTCGTGACTTCTGGAGTGCCCCATGTCATTGTTCCACAGAAGTCCCTAGTCAATCGAGTGGAACGCACACTACCGGTCGACGCCGCCGATGACAATTCTGATGGGGAAAGAGACGTCAGTGTAGCTCTGCACTCTGTGAGGAGGATCATAGCTCAGTTTTTGGGCGTTGATCCCCAACGACTATGGTCGAGAACATCATTTATTGCTCTGGGTCTCGATTCCATCAGGTCGGTGGGGCTTTCACGAGCACTTAGGGAAGAAGGATATCATGTACCTGCAGCAGGACTTATGAAATCCGCTTGTCTGGCTGAACTGGAGTCCTTACCGACGCTATTTCAAGATGCTGGTCGTGCGCAGTTGGAGTTAGAAGCTCTGGATCTATTTCAAAAAGAATGTCGTATACTAGAGTCCCATTTTGACGTCGCCACCTGCCGGTTTTCTGATCGCGATGAAGCCAGGATTCTTCCAACGACCGCTTTGCAGGCAGGGATGTTATCACAGGTAACGAACAACTTCTCAGCTTTGAGTGCAGTTGCTGATATGTTGCTTCCTCAGACGGTCATCTCCTCAGGCTTACTTTATAATCATGCATTCATGTTCAAACTAGCATCTTCCGTGGATCATGCCCGTCTTCGTCAAGCCTGTGAATCCATTGTCACGAGCTTTGACATTTTCAGGACAACATTCCATTATATCGTTGACCTGGGGAAATGGGCGCAAGTTTCGCATTCTGATGCGCCCATGATTTGGATCGAGGTCCTTCTGCATGCTGGAGAATCCCTAGATGCGATGATTAAAACTGCTACCGGATCGACGAGCGTATCAGAGCAGGGAACGTTCACACCTTCAGTGGCGTTTTGTTTGGTCGAACAGCAGGAAGACGCTGGGATCAAGAACTATTCCTTTGCAATTGCCATGCATCATGCTATATATGATGGTGTGTCCATTGGAGTGCTGCTCGAAGAACTAGAGCGGGCGTATCGAACCCATTCTTCCACGAAAGTGCCTCAGTTCTATGACGTACTTCCTTTGATACTGCGAGAAGAACATCAAAGTATTCTTTTTTGGGCCCAATATCTGCAAGACTTTCATCCTGTTCCATTACCTCGCATGGAGTCTACACAACCTTCGTCGGTCGTCTGTTCTCGTCGATTGAGGCTAGACCATCACGTTCTGAAGACGGCTGCCAGTGATGCGGGTGTCACTCTTCAGTGTTTGGGGCAAGCAGCTTGGTCGAAGTTTGTCTCATCGAAAGTGTCTTCCTATGATATAATGTTCGGGCACGTTGTCTCCGGACGCTCTTTTCCAGGCTACGAAGACGTTATTGGACCCATGTTGGTACGTATTTTGGCCGAGGAGCAGGCTTACACTGACCATGCGGAATGTAGAATACTATACCATGTCGTGTTCGTATCGGCGAAACCATGACAAACAGGGATTTATTGCGTTCTATCCATGCGAATAACTTGGCCGCCTTAGAGTGGCAACATGCTTCGCTTCGTGACATACAGTCCGAGACAGGGCTCTTTGATCTATGGGACAGCATATTTGTCTTTCAACCTTTACAGACCATAAATTCAAGTCCTTTGTGGAGTTTGCTCAATCCAGACGAGTTTCAAGCTAACGTTCAGGTGCATGCCTTGCACTTTCTGCATACGTCTACTAATTGGGCCACTTTAGTATCCATTGAACTGCGAGTTCCACGAAACGGATGATGGATTTGCTGTGACACTGGCTTGCCTGTCAAATATCATGGATCCGGAGTCTTTGGATCATGAAATGTCACGGCTTGAGGCCCTTCTCACTACTATTGTCTCCCAACCGAATGCCAAGGCCGTCGCAGATATTCGCTTGAACGGCAGAAAGCTTCCCCTCCATAGCGATTTGCCGACCGCCAGCATTGCACCCCGCAGAGGAATTGACTATCTACCTCTTGCGTTGGTCAACGTCCTAATTTCTGTTGCCAAATGCTCTGTTGACAGGCTGGACCCGGACAGCCCAGTTGCAGCTATTGGGATTGACTCGATCACAGCGATTCAACTCAGTGCAAAATGTAGGGAAGCAGGCATTTCGCTGACCATCGCGGATATCGTCGCTTGTCGTACAATCGGTGATTTGGCCACAAGGGTGGTTGAAGTGGAAAGACTGCCAAGTATCAGTTTACCGCGTCCGGATTATTTAGTCCCAGAGATCGATTATCAAGCTGTCGCTGATAGATTCCCACCTGAGCAGCGCGGAGATCTCACGATTACTCGGGCAGCCTCTGGCATGAAATGGCTCATTTGTGCCTGGCAAAGAAGTCATCACGCGCGATTTCAACATGTGTTCGCCTACAGAATGACCCAGAAGATCGACCCCGAACGACTGCGTAGCTCGTGGACAGAGTTCATTGCTCGGCATCCTATTCTCAGGTCAACATTCGTCTCCACAAAGTCTCATTCAGACGTCCATATAGCGACCTTCAGTACCGATAGAGTGGGGGGCTCGTTTGCTGTTGAGCCATTTGATGATTTGCCCGACAGCACGGATATCCTGCAGAGGCGGATGAACGTGATCATATCCTGCCCACCCCCAATTGATGGGCCACAGACCTACGGATTACTTTTGAATGGCTTGCGCAGCCAATATCTACTGATTAGAATGCATCATTTCCAATACGATGCATGGAGTCTTGCCCTTTTGGTCGAAGACCTTTCTCACATTTATCTCGGACAACCCTCATCGGTCACATCAGATTATGAACCGTTCATGTCAACGTTTGCACCGACGGCTGAAAATCTCCGGAAACAAGAAGAATACTGGCGGTCCATCTTCTCACCCTCTTTCCGGCCGGCATACTTTCCTCAGCTCAGACCTCTCGCAGGTCAGGATGAGATCATCCCTCGAACTGTCGTTATCGCGAAGAATGCAGTGTATGGGGCATCTATTCTTGAACAGCACGCTCAGGTACATGGCGTGACACTACAGAGCGTTTTGCTGGCATGCTGGGCATACATCCAGTCTTCCTACATCTCGTCGGAACAAGTGACTTTTGGATTATGGCACGCAGGTCGAACGGGGCCTGTCGAAGATATTGACAAATTGGCGTTCCCATGCATGAACGTGCTGCCAATGCATACTAGTCTGGGAAGCAAAAGCATCATAGACGTTGCTCGTAGCATCCAAGACGACCTACGGTTGCGCACTCCTATCGTCCAGCAGACTGATCTTCAAATGATAGATCAGTGGATAGGAGGCACGGGTGTACCGTTGTGCAATGTGTTTGTCAACTTGATTAGGTTTCCGTCAGACGACAAGGAAGTAGCATTGTTTGAATCGGTAGATGTCAGTAATGTCTTAAACGAGATTGTTTGGAATCTAACTCTCACATACAGATCACCTACACGATACCGGAAAGCGTCCCAGAACCCGATTCAAAAACTGTCGACCGAATTCCTATGTCGAATCTTATACAGGTCAGATTCATAACATACTTCTCGCCTGGAGACCATGCTGAATTGCAATTTAGGACGATGTTATGGTTGAAATTATTGTACACCCATTAAAGGATACAATAACGATGGCGATTGAGAGTGTCCCAGCTGTCATGGACATGCAACTTGCCAGAAAAGTTATTGACTGCTGGTCAGAGATAGTTGGAGGTCGTTGGGAGAGCGCTCCTGTCAACATGAGGACTATGTTGATGTAATGGGTAGTACTCAAGTACTCACAGTTTAGATGACATGGCCTCTGCGGGCAGCATCTAAGCATGCTTGCTCTAAGCCACCGTACCAGATAACCTCGATACCGGCATCCGTCATCTTTTGTGCACCCTCACATTTGACAAAATCATCTGGCTCTCGTACACCTATGATGCAACGTCTGATCCTGGCGCGAATGAGGGCGTCAGCGCAGGCAGGCAGGCCCGATGTTCTGACTGAGCATGGTTCAAGCGTGGTATAAACGTCTACGAGGGGAAGAAGGTCTTCTTTGACAGGCACCGCTTCCCATGGCCATGGAGAGACGAGAGATTGCAGCTGCGCAGAAGAGAGACTTTCAAACTTGGTCAAAGCATTTGCCTCGGCATGAGTGTTCCCTGGTAATTCCCTCGAGAAACCCTTGGACAATACAATTGGTTCTGAGTCTGGCAAACGCGCCACAAGAATGCATCCTACACAGAATGCTGTCGGTACGGGTTCGCAAAGCGCAGCCTGCTCTAATGCCTGACGCACGAATGGATCATGCTCGTGCTCTTCCGAGGCTGGAGTCGGTGATTTAGACGTCGGCGTCATGTGTGGAGGTAATTGATAAGGACTGCCAGATTGCTTCCAGGGCTTTGCATGTCAGCTTCGTTACTAGTGACCATTCTACACAACTCACTTGTTCCTGAATGCTCGAAACAGGTCCTGAGACCTAGTTACGACGATGTACCCCACGCGGCCATTAATTCTTTGTATTACGTAACAGAATGTGGCGCGGCGAAGTCCGCGTAAATTCAGCACGTCTTGCTCATGAACCATCATGTCCTCGCCTTTAGCAGATCCTGTTGACCATGTCATCGAGGAAGATGACACAATGGCCTCTGTTCACGAGGAAGAAGGGGAAGGGGATGCTACTATGGCAGATCCCCAGGCCATCTCGGACGATAGCTCTGAGGAAGCGGAGGAAGACGAGGAAGAGGCAAGACGAATCAGGGAGGGCTTCATCGTAGACGAAGATGAGGACGAGGAGGAAGATGATGATGAGGCAAGGCATCGACGAAGGAAGCGGCGTAAGAGGAGGCATCGGAGGCGCGGTAAGCATATGAATTGGGATTATCAATATAATGCTCTTAAGTATTTTCTCAGACGAAGAAGAAGCCTTGGAAGATGATGACCTTGAGCTGCTAGAGGAAAACACAGGCACTTCATTCAGGAATCGACTGACTCGCTTACGGCGCGGGCCAGAAGGCGGTTCTCCACCCGTTCCATCGACCTCTAAGCGCAAGCCAATAGTGGAATCATCAGAAGATGACTTGGATGATGAGGACCTGCCGCAGGTCCAGGATATTCAGCGGATTTGGGATGATGAACGTACTGGAGGTGGACGTGATGATGAGGAAGACATGGACGATTTTATCGACTATGAAGATGAAGATGAGGGCGCTGGTGCCATGGATGAGCAGGAACGTGAGGAAAGACGAAGGGAGAGGAAAAGGCGGGAGAGGGAGAGGCGGGAAGCTATTGGCTCTCGTCCTGAGCTAGCTGGTATCGACGATATGTAAGTCAAAGGTCAATTCCTCGGGTTACATTATTGACATGAATGGAAATTCAGGGCATGGGATGAAATACATGGTGTCTTTGGAGACGGCCACGACTATGATTGGGCATTGTTGGGTGACGATGAAATGGATTTCGAGGAAGAGCGCCTCAAGCCAGAGATGAGATATCAAGATGTATGCATACTCTTCACCAACTCCCCTCATGTCACATGTTTACACTCATTCACTAGGTATTCGAACCGTCAGAGATTCGTGCGCGTATGTTGACCGAGGATGATGATCTGATCCGGGCGCAAGACATACCAGAGCGCATGCAATTAGCAACTTCATCACTTTCCCAATCATCCACGCTATCCCTTCACCAGAACCTCACTGAAGCTGATTTGGACGATGCAGCAATGTGGGTTACCGTCCGACTATCCCCTCGGAAGACAAGAGATTTCTTTAGTCAGGATGGCCCGTACAACATGTATCGCGAGCCTTTGGTCATGGCCGTGACGTATGCTCTTCGCTTTCTCTTCGTCCAGGAGTTCGAGGTCCCGTATATTTGGACTCATAAACGGGACTACATCTCGTATTTCAACCCTCAAGAAATGCGCACTCGAGTCCAGCTTATCAGCCTCGCTGAACTCTGGCGTATATATGCACTTGGCCAGAAATATCGGTCATTAGCTCAAAGGAGGAACGCCTTGGCCTTGTCGTATACACGCCTGAATGTCGAGGACGAGTATTTTGAGCAGACGATAAGGCCAAAAATCGACAGTGTGGAGGTTGTCACTGATGCAACCGAATGGTTGACCATGACGTATAAACTCAGGAAGCAGGATGCTTTTGACTTCCAGTTCCACGATGACGAGGATCGAGCGGAAACCAGAAAGCGAAAGGCTCCTAGTCGCATATCTGCGTATGAGGTAGCCAAGAAGAGTATAGTTTCTAAACTTGCTGATGTACGCCAATCCCTTTTTGAGTCACATGCACGCGTTCATGTTCTGCCGTATTACAGGGCTTTGGAATTAAACCACATGAGGTGGTATACAACTTCGTTGCGCAAGAGAACGCGCATTTTGTCGATGATCAGGAGCTGAATCCCATTGCATTCGCGGAGCAGTTTACAGATCCGGATGCCGCTGTGGCACAACCCGCTGAAGAGTTACTACGTCGTGCTCGGATGATCCTTGCGACAGAACTTGGCAAAGATCCTTTGTTGCGTCAGGCAATGCGTGATCTCTTCAAGACTGATGCTTTGATCTCTGTACTGCCAACAGAGAGGGGAATGGCTAAAATCGATGAGCACCATCCATACTTTGTGAGTACTGTTGTGACTTCTGGTCGAGCGCCCATTCATCGTTTTTTGCATCAGAATTTCAAGTACCTTCATCACAAGAGTATTACGCAGATGATGGACACACCACAGTTTCTTCATATCCTTGCGGCAGAAGCTGAGCTCTTGGTCACCGTATCAACATTTCTTACCAACGAGGCAAAGGCGAAGTTCGAGCGTAGACTCAATGATGCATTCGCATCTGACAGCTATAGTGATACTGCCAGAGCTTGGAATGAAGAGCGATCGCGTGTCGTACAAGAGGCCCTTGAACAACATCTCATACCTGTGGGTGTCAAGTGGGCACGGGAATGGCTTAGAGAGGAAGTAGAAGATACGCTCGCAGCCCACTGCGGCAACGTTTTAAGAGAGGTGCTTTTTTACTATCTTACTATCGATTTGTTATTGACTCGTTCTCAGCGCATTGACGTGGCTCCATATATCACTCCTGAAATGAAACCTGGTGACACTGCGTCTGTACTTGCCGTGTCTTGGGGCAAGGGGGACCCACAAAAGGATGCAATCACCTTGGTTTTCCTGGATGAGGCAGGGAGACTGCGCGAGCACATCAAAATTGACAATCTTGTTGATCGTGATTATCAGGACGAATTCACAGATCTTTTGAAACGGAGACGTCCCGATGTTATCGTCGTGGGTGGGTTGAGCATGGCCACGACCAAGTTGTCATCAAAGGTTAAGTCTCTTGTTAATGGAGAACCATCAAATGCGGATCCAACAGCAAACGGTGCGGACGGTTGGGGACCTTCAGAGCCTCCCAGGGAAACAAACGAACAGACGTTCAACATTCCTGTGATGTACGTTCGTGACGAAGTTGCTCGTATGTACCAACACAGCAAACGAGCCGCGGAGGAATTTAGCGCACTGTCGCCTGTTGCCAAATACTGTGTTGGACTTGCTCGGTATCTTCAGAGTCCGTTGAACGAGTACGCCGCACTTGGACACGACATTACTGCCATTCCCCTTGAGGATGAAGATCAACACCTGGTATGTAATGGCTGCAACCTTCTAGACCGATGCTGACTCGTGCATAGATCCCCAAGGAGAAGTTACTCTCAGCTCTGGAGCGAACTTTAGTTGATGTCACGAACAAAGTCGGAGTTGATATCAACCGTGCTGTCAACGACTCCTACTATCAGCATTTATTGCCTTTCGTTTGTGGACTCGGCCCACGAAAAGCTCAGGTCTTAGTCAAAAAGATTTCTGCCATGGTTAATCCAAACTTTTTTTTATTTGGTCGTTGCTCACGTATCGTCAATAGGGGGGAAATCTGATAAATCGTGACCAATTCATCAAATCATCATTACTAACGACCAAAATTTTCCTTAATGCTGCTGGATTCCTGCGCATCTCGCGGGATCCTGAAGTCAAGCTTTCCAAGAATCGCCATGCTGACGATGACGTCCAAGATCCCCTTGATGATACTCGTATCCACCCCGAGGATTATGAATTGGCCCGCAAAATGGCAACTGATGCCCTGGAGTTGGACGAAGAAGATATTCACGATGAACATCCTTCTCACGTCGTCTCAGTCATCATGCAAGACGTTGACAACGAAAGAAAATTGAACGAACTTAACCTGGACGAGTTTGCCGTCAGCATGTATGAGGCGAATGAAGACCGTAAACGTCACACATTGAATGTCATTCGGGAGGAGTTGCTGAAACCATTCTCCGAGCAAAGGGCTCCTTTCCCCTCTCTAGGGCCCTGGGATGTTCTCACGATGCTCAGTGGAGAGACCCCTCGGACTCTCCGTATGGGTCTCATTGTCTCAATTATGGTGGTCCGTCTTGAGCAAACTCTCGTTCATATTCGTTTGGATTCCGGTATCGAGGGCGTTATCGATATTGGGTACCTTACCGAAGATGGCAACATAGCGCCCAAGGATGTCGTTAAGAAAGGACAAACTGTACCGGGTGTCATCGTCGATGTTAAGCTGGATTTACCTGCAGACCAGTTTTTCGTTAAAGTGTCTGTTCGTAGGTCTGATCTTCGCGCGGGTGATAGCCTCTTCCGATCTGTCAAACGAGACGATCAATGGAACCTTCCACAGTTTGAACGGGATTCGGAGATGCAGGCTCGTAAAAAACGCGCAGAGATTGACCGGACGAGGAGAGTAGTCAAACATCCCAATTTCCACAACTTCAATGCGACCCAGGCTGAGAACTACCTTGACAAGCAACAACGTGGCGATGTAGTAATTCGCCCATCTTCTAAAGGCGTTGATCACCTCGCTGTAACTTGGAAGGTTGACGACAAGCTCTACCAGCACATTGGTACGTACGTTAATTACCGAAAGTCGACTTCACTCTAATCCCACCATAGACGTTACCGAAATTAATACAGGCCAAGGAGGAAATCTACTCATCGTCGACGAAAAGCATCAATATGCTGATCTGGATGAATTGATTGTTAATCACGTTCAGGCGACTGCCCGTAAAGTGGAGGAGTTGATGGCCCACGAAAAATTCAAGCACGGCTCCGAAGACGAACTTCGTAGGCTACAGGCCCTATATTTGAATGACTGGAATTGATCTTGATGTTCCAGATCTATTTTTGAAGAACTTCGTTGCAGCCAATCCTGCGAAGAGTATATACGGCTTCACCTTGAACCGGAGAAAGCCTGGCCACTTCAACTTATGCTTCCTTGCTAACAAGAACTCCACCGTTCAGACATGGGTAAGCAGTCGTTACTTGCGTATACCTCATGCTCAATTGTATCACAGCCTGTCCGAGTTATGCCCGAATCCTATTGTCTATTTGATGCCGCAGTAGCTGGTGTTCCTGAGCTTTGCGACGCTTTCAAAGTCAGGTGAGCCTGAACGGTTCCTCCCAAGCCATTTTTTGCTGACTCTGGTCTAGGCATCTACATCAATCTCAAAATTTAGCTGGTTCTGCTGCTGCCGCTGGAGGGAAAACTCCGTATGCAGGTGCCGGTGCACGGACACCTGCTCGAACGCCCGCCCACGCAGCCCCTGGGCACATGTCCATTCGTCAAGCCGTTCGGACACCTAATCCCTACGGTGGCCAGACGCCTGCTCCCGGCATAGGAGCACCGAGCTTTGGACCAGGTGCTCCGAGTACCAACTTTAATATACCTCCTCAGGTACCATTTGGCTACCAAACCCCCGCATATTCCGGTCCAGCGCTACCCGGTATCCCTCCGGGAATGAACCCTCAACGAGCTGCGATGATACAAAATACTGCAGGTTGGGGCCAAGATTCGGGTTGGTCATGATATGTCTATTATTGTGTTACTTCTTGTGTTCTTCGTTAGTTTTTCAATGCCCATTATACTCTCTAGATGTAACGAGGAAATCGCCTTCGGTCGGAAGGACGCGTAATTTATAGGAGCGAGTAATTGAAATCTCAAAATTTTTTGTGCGGTCTTTTCTCATCTGAATCTCGACGCGTTCAAAGTGCGTCTCTTTGGTGGCATACCGAAAGCCGCACACATGATTGAAAAGGGTCCGTGTGGAAGCCAAGAGCAGTGCAATGGGGTTGCGTGTGATGCCTACTAAGCGGAGAACCCTTAAAGCTATTTGCGGCGCATACTATAACTACAATTTATGCGTAGAAAGGCGATTTTCGAGGCGGATTTTCGTCCCTGGCTGGCATCTTGTTATGCAGCACTCGGAAACCTTGATGTAGAGAAAAATGGAGCCCTTGCTTAAACTATCTCACTGGTGTGCCCGTTTGTTGGAGTAACAAATTTCGCAAGGTGAAAAATGATATTATCGTTACAAGAAGCAGGCAAACAATCACTGAAGTGTTCCAAGGACTAATAGTGATTCAAGGTCCGGTATATATTCATACCTTGAGCAACTATCCTTGAACGTACAAAACTTCTGAGTGGGCACCGCAGGCCGCTTGCCACGTATCATCGTCAAACTCGATGTTGGTACTGAACTGGTTGGCTCTTGTGAATGCGTCCAATGAGCAGGTCCCAAATCGGCGATCTTGCTTGGTTTCCGCGCAAGTCCGTAAGGGATATGTCTCGTCGTTAAGTACCAGTCGAATCTGCGGTCCATCGAATCTTGACGGTGAATGAGTTATATAATTGCAGCTTTAACGAAGGAAGACCTACGACTCTTTACAAGTGAAACGTTCCCAGATCATCTGGGCAGCAAAGGGAGTTTGATACGATGTTCGGAATCTTCGATGCCGGCGTAGTTCTTCTGGAGACAGTGGGGGCTCATCTCTGCAGATGAATTCATTAAATGGAGTCTCTAACTATGAGCATAGAAATGTACCTATTGAGATCCATTGCAGCCATTGCAGCCGCGATGGTAGCATCATGTCCAAATTCGAGATAGAGGGACTGGACTTCCCCACCAGTATTGGAGAATCTAGCACACGCGTTCATAGGACTTGTCTTGACGAGCGTCAGAACGTACCTATTGATCAGTTCCTTAACAAAGACGCTTCCCAGGACACGTCCGGCATTATTGGGCGTCAGGTATCCGACACTTGCGACCATAATGAGATCCATTTCATACCTATGATATGTCAGTGTCGTGCCGTCACATTGTTCAAACAACCTTACTCAAAATCTGCTAGTT
>QLOO01008112.1:0-11276 GCA_003313855.1 Suillus sp. MG131
ACGCGCACGGCTGGGTGGAGTACGCCAATTTACGTAGTAAGGAATACTGCATCCCCTCAATCGGTTTTATTAATGCAGATTCTTCTGTGATGATCGCCTAGGTCTTGTCTGCCGGGCGTAACTTACTGCAGATGCACGCCAGGTTGGTCACCTGTCCGTGTCTATGCCCATTGTCTGCTACAACAAGAAGGCAGATATCTTGATCATACACATAATTTCGGCGTTGTTACCGGCGAACTACAAGCACACACTCCCAACATATAACCTCGAGGTATTAGGAGGTGGTACATCAGTTTATGTCAACAGGTCTCGCTGGTGGCCGATTATTTACACGCGCGTCTACCGTGTCATAAAAATTGCCAGATTGCATGGTTATACAACTTTCACATACAGTTCCACCTCACCCCCACACAGACATGGTACCAGGCAGGAAACCTCCATTCGCGACCAATACACCTGCTTTCGACTATAAACATAGTCATAAGGTCTTGCTGATGACAAATAGATCAGTGAGAATGGTATAATCATGAGAGTTGAGACATACGCAGGCGATATTGTTGACTGATTTCAAGAACTGTGCTGATTAACTCTGCCTTCTTCTGAGAGCGGCCATTCAACCACCCATCCACTCAGAAAGGGTTGCTTGATATGCGAGGATGGCAGAGCTCACAATGTCCCTGACAGCGGCTGCATTGGGAGACGTCATATACCCCTGGAGAGCAAGATGGACGGGTGAACGGACACCTCAATATAGCGTTGCTGCTCTCAAAGATAGGTTCTGAGAGTATTCAGATAATCACAGTAGCTACCATCAATGATCAGCCAACTCATTGCGGTGTTGCCAAAAATCTCACCAGGACCAAGTTGGACAATTGTCTCCAACGTCGATGAGCCAGAGAGCTCATCCACATAATTCTTATCTCGAACGTTTGCTAGCTGTGAGCAAATGGAAATACCGAATATTGTAACTTGGACCACATCTCCTCATCTGAGTGGGACCACTGGTGAACCATGATTACTAGTAAAAGGCAGAAGTTTGTTGCTAATCAATCTACTGACGCGCTACACTATCAACACTAACAACACATCAGTGAGATCAGCAAGTTTTTTGACAGGTGGCCGATGCACTCACGAATTGTCAATGGGTCAGCAAGGCTCGACCTCGACAGATGAGCAATACACTCACATCCTATTGAAGGATCAGCCATGTCTGTAGTCTGTAGTGCTCGAGCTCGACGGAGGATCAACACACTCATATGCTGTCAAGGGGCACGTTCGGTCAGCGAGATTGGAGCTTTAAAAGACCAACGCACTCACAGGCTGTAAACAGGTCAGCAATGTGTTCAGTCAGCAAGACCGGAGCTCGACGGAGGATCAACACACTCACGCGCTGTCAAATGATCCACAATGTGTTCAGTCAGTGAGGCCCGAGCTCGATAGATAATTGACACACTCACAACTATCCACAGGTCAGCAATTCATGTATTCGGTCAGCAAGACTGAGCTTGATGGAGGATCAACTTACTCACAAACTGTCAACAGATCAAAGGTGTCTTAAGTTAGCATGCCAGCAAGAGACGTACGGATTGCGAGTCACCACTGAACATGAATGAGAAACTTATATTACTACAATCTCACCATGACCTGTGGAAACCATGCACATACATCGTCTGATATGGCGATCGTTGAATTTTCCAAATATCATCGTCTGAGCAGAGGCAAGATGTCGCGAAAGTGACCCCAACTAATATCAGTTTTTATTTCTCGCCACAAAATAGGTTCGACAAGTAACGTTTTGACTGTATATCTCATGCACACCTTCAAGTTGGTCCGCTGAATTGAGACAAACAGCTACTTGAGTGTATCATCCAGAGCTTCAGCTGTGCGTTCGATGGGTGGCTCGCAGCCCTCATTATGGAAATCGTCCATATCTAAATGTACAAGAGCGAGAGCCAATTCAATAGATCGTCCAACTTACGAACAAGACATGTGTGGTATTTCGGGGGACGTCGGTTGCCCTTGCAGCGGTTGTACAAAAGCCTTAGTTGTGGCCCACTGGCAAATATTTCTCTAGCGTCCTGCGGTGCTTGAGCATCTTCCTTCGATACTCCCATACTTATTGGCTCTGTGCGTGCATCGTCGTAGAGGGCATCACATTTATCAAAGAACTGAGGATTGTAAACGGATCAATGATATACGATGATAGACATAAATGCTTACTACACCAAGTGCCCCAGTGAGAGAAAAATCTGATTTGCCTTTCCGTGAAAAAACTGGTAGCCTCATCCATTGGAATATAGTACCTGTGCCTAAGACGTGAGATAACGCATGCCGAATAATTGACCAACTAGCATATGTCATGGATTCGATCGTTCAAACGTTTGTTCTTAGAACGCCTTGCGATGAAAGCCTTCACCTCGTCACATTCGGAGTATCCTCCTGCCTCAAACCCGCATGAAGCGTGGAAGACGAATATTGGATTGAATGGAAACATCATTTGATTCTTGATATCGTGCACTCCATGCTGAGAGCTTGTCAAGTGAGTCACCAACCACTAAAAGCACACCCTATATCTCTGGCCGCCGTTGGAACGAAGGTATCGATTACCTTTGTCCTGGCGCTGTCATGTCTGGGTCCTCGATTGACTCTGCAGGATAGTAGTTTTTCCTGCATTCGCTCTTCCTATGATGAGGAATCGGAAACGATCTGAATTCCATCTCCACCGTGGCTTTGAAAGACTCATGATGGAGAAAGGTCACAGGAGTGCGAAAGTACTCAGTGGCGGGTGGCCTGTCTGCAAGACGCGACCCATCACGTGATGTTGTATGTTCATGTTTTAAATTTGAACGCGCCGCTTGCAGTTGACCTCGTCGCTGTAATCTGCAACCTTTGAGTCATGCTGCCCTGCCGGCCGTCCCAATCGAAATGCACATCCTTAACATTCGTGATTAAACGGCATATATCGCGGGCTGCCTCAAAACACCACGTCCGCATGCGCGCACTCGTCTCTCTATACCACCAGTGCGACACCTTTGTAACTCCCGAAAACCTCTCCCAAAGAATAGACGAAGCCTTTGTTCCTCAGAAGGGTAACATCACCCACAACTCCAACTATGACAGACGCAGCTTTGCAGAGCTGAAGAGGTTGGTTGCCGAAAGAGAACAGGAACCACGCCATTTCTTCGGAAAGGGCATCAAGCCGTCTTCTAATGGCCTAAAGATGTCGTTGGCATCTTCAAGTCCCAACAGTGACCAACGGAGAACGGCGAGGGCGATGGAGGCGCTCGTAGGGGTGAGCCGGGACGGAAAGCCGTTGTGGACTGCAGTCCAGGAGAATGCATCGAAAATAGAAAAACAACTACAGGAGGATCAACGGCAGGACGTTTAGCTAAGTAAGCGAATATCTTGAATCATATCTGCTTAGTCCGATTCTGACTGTTTGTACAAAGTTGTCACAGCCTGCGGATGCGTTAGGCAGACTCCATTATAGTGACTCGACACTATTTTTATCTTCATACTGCGCTGTCTCATCCAGTTAGCTCGTTATGTTGCTGGTGGACTTCTGGAAATATGTGGATGTGTTTTTAGCATCATCATGGACCTGTATTCGTGACCGGTGGTGAAGCAATGCGTGAAGTTCCGTCGTATCTTGGCGGTAGACTCGAGTCCATTTTCATTTATCTGAGACCGGTAGGATTAATCGGGCCTGCTCAATACTAGATGTTGCACATGATTGAAATAGTAAGTGGGATTCCGTCTAGCTTCCGCACTATTCGGATATGCGATGACCTGTAAAGCGCCTTTTCATAAGCGAAACCAGAGCGCAGCAGCAGGACGTGCGACTTCAGGTTACTACCCGACCCTGACAGCTTCAACACTCGATCCACCATGAGCTCCTCGCTGACCGGTAAACTCAAAGCCTTCCTGTTTGGTTCTCCTAATGGCCTAAAAGTATACCAGAGCCTCAAGACTGCTGACGTCCCAGTAACGACCGCCGAATGCAGGTCTTGTGCCCAACCATGCGATCAGGGTGAGCATCATCAAAACCCTCCCTTGTCACGCACACCAACGTTGATCTATATAGATCACGATGACATCTTCAACAGATTAGATATCGACATGGATTCGGACATGTTAGGATCAGTGAAGCCCTACCGCCGACAGGTGCGTTCCTGGCGCTTCCGCCCGGTTTGCGGACTTTCGTAGTATGATTCGCTGATGTGATACTAATACAGGTGATCATATCAACAGGCAAGACAGATTGGGAGAACGAGGTGACCGAGGCCGAAGGCACGCTTGCTGCCTTGTTGAACACTGTCAACTCTTCATTGGGCCCTTCAAAGAAACCCAAGCCCACCAACGATCCCTTACCATCTGGTCTTTTCTCTCATACAAAGGCAGGAAGGCTCGCCATTCTCAATGGAAGCCACAAAACTTTCTCTCATGACGAGTCAGAGGAGACTGTGATCGTGCTTCCAGACTTTATGGTCGTGTCTGGCGTCCCACGCACTTTGGCGGGTGCTGAGGCGTTGTGGAAGGCTGCGATCGATCCAGCTCTTGATCGGGCGGGAGTAACTACCCAAACACACGATCTGAATACATGGGTTTTGCCATACTCGTGTCTGATATTGCTGTGTGAGTTCTATAAAATCGCATGTTGATATATATCTCACAGGTTCCATCAGGCTCGCACAAGAGACGAGACAAGCGATGTGCCGTCGCAGCACCAATCTTAGAGAAGAGTGAGTTCGCGGACTCTTTCCTGGCCTTGTATTCACGCCTCCCAAAGCCTTCCATCAATATCTCGAGCGAGAAGGCTGGGAAGTCCACACCGACTTGTACGATCTCACGTCCGAACCCTCCCTCGAGTCACAAAGTAGCTCAACCACCGAGAAAGGACAATTAATCGAGACTCAGCTCAGATCTCTCCGTACCGAACACAGGGCGCTGATATTAAAGAACTCACATGTCGGCGGACATAAATTCGCAGGCAACTGTATCGTGTGTGATCTTTTTGTTGTCTGAGCGGTACGTTGACGTCGATCTTGCAGATCTACACTCCTCGCGGGGCTGGTGTGTGGTATGGGCGTGTCACGCCTCATGAAGTAGAATCGATCGTCAAGCATACGATTATCGATGGCCAAGTCCTCCCAACTATCTTTCGTGGTGGGGTTGATCTCACCTGCCGCGGAAAAAAGACCCTGTATGATTGGTGACGAAACCATCCCTAGATACGAATGATGAATGCTGTAAACCTGCTGGCAGAAATCACGCCATGCTGTCCCACCCAAATAACAAAAGGGATACAGACCAAATGAATTATTACAACTCCTGTAAAATGTGGTACGTTATACTATAGAACAACAGCGATAACAGAAGCAGGTAAAAACGATCTACGATGGACAATCGCGTATTCGACTCGAATAAGACATATATAACATGCTCCATAAAGAGGATATGAGAAAAGGGGGGGAATTGCATGGCAAGAACAAATATGCGATTAAATCAGATAAGTAGTAATGGGAGGCACGATGCCTCAAGCGGGGCATGCACCAAATCATGCAAAGGTCCAAATTAGTCCATTTTCCTCTTCGAGGAGTGGATGGAATAGTACACGCGCGAGGCGCCGACCGCCTTGGACGGCGTGTGCAGCAAACACATTATACAGCAATGTCATCATCAATCCCTCTTCTTCGGTTCGAGTACCGTCCCGCGAAACTCTCACTGTCTTCGAACTCGTCTTCTGTGGTTACCTCTGTGATCTCTTCATCGGCCACTGCCTCCTCGTCATCATCCTCATCAGGTTCTCTGCCCATGATGGCTGGCATCACCATACTTTCGCCTCCCGAGTAGGTGAACCCACGGAAATTCTCTTGTACGCTGTTCGTCAGCGGTGACTCTGCTATATCCTGCTTCTTCCGCGATCCAATTTGGATGGCACGTCCCGCGCCATTGCCATTGCCAGTAGGTAAGGGTGAGGTAGGGCCCGCCGGACCGTTCGGGTATACGCCATTAACATGACGGTCACTACCCAGTGGCCCATTCGGCATGTGCGACCCTGGCAAGCCACCCTGCGTTTGAGTCCAGTCTTCGCTAGGGTCTTCTTCGTCCGGACTTCCATGCCCGTCGAGACCACCGCCAACCTCCTTGATATCAGCACTAGTGAACTCCGGATCGAAGTTCGCAGTCGACTCATCCGACTCTACGACAGGCTTGAACGGCGGCGTCACCTGCTTGAGGATAAGGGCTTTCCAATCTATACATGAGAAGAACGGGTGTTCTTTCAGTTCCGCGGCATCGCGCTGTGCCCCCAAGCGATGTTTGGGGTTTCGGTTTAAAAGCTTGTTAAGCAGCTGTCAGAAATATCGACAGGAATTGAATGCCGGCACTCACCCCCTTCACAAACATCTTGCCGTCTTCGCTGATAACGTTTCTCGGGAACCGAATCTTTCCAAAGCAAATGTTCTTGTACATTTGCTGGGTGTCTTCGGCATAGAATGGACTCCAGCCGCAACACATCTCGAAGAGGAGCACACCCAGCGACCAAAAGTCGACGAGTTTGCTATATCCATGCTCGTCCAGAAGGACTTCAGGGGCGAGGTACTCGGTTGTGCCGCAGAACGTCGTGGTAAGTTCGTCGGAACGTAAATCCGCCTTTGATAACCCAAAATCGCATAACGCGACATGGCCAGTGGCGTCAAGAAGGATATTTTCCGGCTTGAGATCCCGATAGACAATATTGTATTTATGCAGATGTTCCAGGGCCAGAACCAGCTCTGCGATATAAAATCGGGCGCGTTCTTCGGAGAAACGTGTCTCTTTCTGGAGGTGCCAGAACAGCTCGCCGCCGCTCTTGAAATCTGTTATTAGGTACAAATCTGTATCGGTCTGGAAACTGAATTTGAGGCCAACGAGGAATGGAGATTCTAGAGAACGTTGTAGAATCTTTCGCTCTCCGATCGTGTGAGCGACCTCCTTCTTGGCAACGATTTCTCTCTTTGAGAGAACCTTCATAGCATATATTCGTTTTGTATCGCGTTTCCGGACTTGGAAGACCTTGCCGAATGTACCGCGTCCGATCAATTTGAGGAACTCGAAATCGCGCGGTGTAAGCGCGCGTTTGTTCTGTCACGTGAGAATGATTGAGTGAGAAGCGTCGTCAGAGAGATGATTAAGTGATGCGAAAGGGAGGCCGAAATCGTGGGGTGGGTGTGAATGAAAAAGGTTAGACTGGTGTAACGTACCTTGTATTGCTCGAAAGTGATCTGTACCCGCATTTCCCCGCTTATTACTTCGTTTTCAAACGGCCGAAGCCTATGCGTAAGCAAATGATGACATTAGTAACGGAAGGACAGTTGAGTGGGAAGTTGTACGAGAGGGCTACGTACTTGTACCACTGATCAACGGTATGATCATGGATGAGCACTGGCTTGATTTGTACTGTGCCGAGAAAGAGATGGTCCGCGACACGGTCATAGAGGTTAAATGAAACGAGGGATTCTTCAGACGTAACATCGCTATAAAGAATTGTAAAGGGAAAATTGATAAGTTGATGATGAGATACTCACAATGACACCTCGTGTTTCCACACGGGATTATGTGCGGATAAGCGACCAAATAGGCCATGAGTGGTGGAAGAAAGGTTGATTGAGGAAGGTTGATTATATGGAAGGGACGATGATGGGGAATTTCCGGGACTAGCCTTTCCTGGAGGACGAGGAACACCGATGGATGAGAGAGCTGAGAGAGCAATAGAGGAAGATGCCCGAGAGAGAGCTGTTGCGGTTCCCTTGACCTCTTTGTCCATTTCGTCGGTGGGATCGCGACTCACGAACTCGTTCTGCTCGAATTGAACGACGACATAAGGTCGGGAGTGTATGGAGGTGACATTAAGACCACGGGCAGATATGAGCTTGACGTGAATCTGGCCCTTGGATGTGCCCGTTGAGTGGGGAGTCGCTGTTGAAGTAGATGCGACTGAAGAAGTTCTCGTCGAGGGGGACGATGACGATGGCGTATTGGATTTATTCTCCATTGAATCTGGGGGGTTGGCTGATTTTTTGGTGTTACGCATTGAAAAATCTGGTGCATGAAGAGAAATTTGGGTTGTAGGAATGCGAGCGGCAAAGGCACCGGATAGAGGTGTTATAGGACCTGGCGGCGTGAGATCGGCGTTCGCCGTGGTAGCAGAGGGAGATGCATGGGTTGCAAGTAAATGGTGATGGATTGAAAGACCTGGCGATAGTAGAGTTGGGGTATGGAGACCGTTGGTGGAGGTCAGGGAGGATGGTATGTCGAAAGGATTAGGACGTTCATGACCGTCAGCGGTCGCTCTGGGAGTTATTTGGTCAGTGAGGATGGATGGCCAGAGTTTGATCATTTTGTGAAAGGACAGAAAAGAGGATGGATGGTAGGAAGACTTATCAGTTGATAGCAGTGGAGCGGACATCATGTGGAGCTCAATTGACCAAAGTTGTTTTAAGAAGATCACCCTCTGCAACAAATTTTAACCGACACATAATAAAATTTCATCTTCTACGTATCAAAGTCTCCTCGCGCGCTCTTCAAGTATTCTCTGGCCCACCGTAGAAACCCCATTCCCCCTCCCATCATCGATCCAAGCAGTAATGCACGACTGCCAGTACGCCACCCCAGTCGGTCTGCCAAGTCAAATCAGTCCCATCAATCATCTTGTCACAAACAAATCAAACTTACACACGACCGAGAACGCGCCCGCAGTCCCAATACCAGCTCCGACCTCTTTCAAATCATCAATGGGCGTCCCACACCGCCCCAATCCATCCTCAATCCCAACCCAGACCAGTGCTGTCATTCCAAGTTTAACCCCATCCTTGCCACCAGACAAAAGCCCGGCAGCCATTCTTTTGTAATTTTTGGTTTTATTGTAGAGATACCATCCCCGAATCGTCTTGGGTGGTCGGTGTGCATTCTCCGCGAGAAAACGGAGCGATGCAAGGCGAGATCCACGCACTGCCCCAATGAACACCCCCACGAACGCTGCGGACGCGGGGAGAATAAAGTACCGAGACTCTAAAATCGGTGTCACGTCGTATCGCTCATCGTAGTCAGACATGAAAAGAAAGCTCGATCCCCGCGGCAGCCACCGCGCTGATTGCCGGTTCCTAAATGAACTCGCACAATGACGTATTCGTTGTACATAACAATCACCCTACCAACACATCACAGACGTGCCTTTGACAGTACACCAATCTCCTTTTGCCTCAGTTCCGCAAAACGCTTGTGCAGTCCCGGTGCTCGCTTCAACTCACGTTGCCCAACCTGCTGAATGTGAACCTGAGATGCGGGGTAAGAATATTGCCTATTTTCAACAACGTAAACATACTTCATCGGGTCCCTGTAAAAAAACGCGTCAAGTACAGCACGATGCAGGAACAGAAGACGCACATCCGCCAACCGCAGCGTCCGCAGTTGAGCATACATGCTCGCGAGTTCCTGGTCCTGGCTCAAGCCCTCGGCACCATATGCTTGCATAGCGCGATCGACCACTCCGCACGCCATCGCAGGCACAACAAACTACAAAATAAATTATATCACAGACTGAAAGAGTGAATCGAAAACCCGTGCCTTGGCAATGCCAATTTCCTTCAATGCACCCTTGGCCCGTTGCTTGTCGATCTTCAAGACACATTCATTCTTAGCACCGCGACAAGGAACACAGGCACTCACTTGAAGCGCTGCGCTCAGCACAAGAAGTCGTGCAGACTCGATCTCAGCCCGCGAACGCGCAATTTCGGCAACAACCGTACCTGAATCGCAAGTAACGTCGTGTGAGCTTTTAGAATGCATGACGCTCAGTCACTCGCCATGCTGGTAAAGGAACTTGTCAAATGTCTTTCGAGTGGGGTCCGTGACGCGCTGGATCATAAGATCCAGAGCCCGCGATGCGGCACCTATCGAGCGCATACAATGGTGAATACGTCCTGGACTGTCAGCAGGTCAGATCGTATATAGAGCTTGCCAACAAAGTTCGACTATACCCTAAGCGGCCTTGAATTATCTCCCATAGACCGTAAGCCAAAGCAAAAACGATAGCCCGAAATCGTCATTTACCTCAAATCCCCGTCCCCAGCCAAGCACCAAGTTGCTCACAGGCACCCTCACATTTTCATATATGACCTCACAATGCCCCTCAGGCGCGTCATCATACCCAAATACTTCCATGGGCCGAATTATCTTCACTCCAGGCGCATCTGACGGAACTATGACCACACTTTGCTGCTGGTACACATTCACACCGTCAGGATCACTCTTTCCCATAATGAGGTGAAGCTTGGTACGCGGATCGCCCGCTCCCGATATCCACCTGCCCCAATGACGATCTGAATGATGTCAGTCTCTAAAAGACGTATACACGCACCATTTATGACCATTTATAACAATCTCATCTCCTTCCCTTGTGATAGAGGTTTTGATGTTGCGAGCGTCCGAAGAAGACACTGCAAACGTCATCTACCCGAAACCCGCACCAAAAAAACCAAACACGAACCAAACCGCTCCGTCATCGCAAAAGCAGACCGAATCTCGCCATTCATCAAAGGAACAAGCCACTTCTTCTGCTGTTCCGGTGAACCATACCGCGCAATGACCTCTTCACCGACATTCAGGGAATTCACACTATCACCAGCAAACCCCGCACATACCCATGTTCCCGGTATCAGGGGCCGAGCAGTTAACCGCCTCGGAAGCCATGTGTCCCCCACGTCCGAGAATCTCAGCCATAACCGCATACTAACCCGATCATCAGTAGTGTATTCACAGCATGTTGAGCTAAAATAACGCACTTCGACATTGGTCAGCGGAACGCCGTGTTCGGGGTAGTGCGTCTTGCTTAGGAAGAGGTTCCATAGCCCGAGCTTACGTGCTTTCACCTTGAGCTCCTCGATTACGGGGACTACTGTCTTCCACCGCTGCACAGGGTCTTTGGGAATCTGCGCATGTGCGAGTTTCACGGATGGAAGAATTTCATCCTGACACGGCAGTATCATGAACCTGCGGAATGCGCAGTACTGGATCCTACATACCTGCATGAAATATACGAGTTTCGCGAGCGTTTCTTTCCCATAGGGTGTGAACTTGTCCTCGATCTGTACGACATAAGTCTTTCGCTGCGAGGCAGATGTCATAAAGCGTACGAGATTCCAGGATGCTTCCGAAGTTAATTCTACGACTGGGTGAGGAGTCATTTCGTGATAGTTGGCCCTTGGGAGTGTGCGGGAAACATGACAGATGAACGC
>QLOO01008124.1:0-13889 GCA_003313855.1 Suillus sp. MG131
CCACTCGTTGTCGTACCATGAGATCAACTTCACGAACTGCTGGTTGAGCATGATGCCAGCAGTAGCATCAAAGATGCTTGATGCAGGGTGACCGAGGAAGTCCGTTGAGACGACGTTTTCATCGGTGTAGGCAATGATGCCATTCAGAGGGCCGTCAGCGGCGGCCTTCACTGCCTTCTTGATGTCGTCATAGGCGGCGGGCTTCTTGAGGCGCACGACGAGGTCGACGACGGAGACATCCAAAGTGGGAACACGAAAAGCGAGACCACTACAAGGCGTACTTAGCAACTTCAAGATGGGAAAAGTCCGATATCACATACGTGAGCTTGCCGTTTAGGGAAGGAATGACCTTGCCGACTGCCTTGGCGGCACCCGTGGAAGACGGGATGATGTTGTTGTTAACAGCACGGCCACCGCGCCAGTCCTTGTTGGAAGGACCGTCGACGGTCTTCTGAGTAGCTGTCGTCGCGTGGATGGTCGACATGAGACCCTCCTCGATGCCAAAGTTGTCATCGATTACCTTGGCAAGGGGCGCAAGACAGTTGGTCGTGCAAGAGGCGTTAGAGATAACGGTATATTTGGAGTCATAAGCGTCGAGGTTGACACCGCAGACAAACATAGGTGCGTCTGCCGAAGGGGCGGAGATGATAACCTTCTTTGCACCACCCTTCAGATGAGCAGAGGCCCTGGGAATGATTAGAAAGCACTCGATCTATAATTGAAAATCCTCACTTCTCAATGGTGGTGAAAACACCCTATTCAAGTCCAGGTCGTTCCAATCAGCTTTCAACTTGAAGAGGAAGTAATAGTCGAGGAACTTACAGTGGACTCGACGATGTACTCAGCGCCAACCGAACCCCACTTGATGTTGCTAGGATCCCGCTCACCGAAAACGTGAATGGGTTTGTTGTTGATGTAGAGCTTTCCGTCTGCGGTGTGGACGTCGCCCTTGAAGCGGCCGTGGACGGTGTCGAACTTGAACATGTAAACCTACATTTCCTACTGATCAGATCGAACTCGGTACATAATGATATATCATCTACTGACCATGTAATCCAATTCAATGAAGGGACTGTAAACGAGAATCAGATAAGTGTTTGGAAAATAGGAGGCGAACCCACTCATTGATGGCAACGACCTCGATATCTTGGTTTTCGATGGCATTGCGCATGACGATGCGGCCAATACGACCTGATATCGTGTCAGAGACATTCGCTTGTAAAGGATCAAAGCATATACTCACCGAAACTATATAGTAACAGAGACAACAACAGATTAACGATTGTAGACGCCTCGACTGATGATCATAACATACCCGTTGATACCGACTTTGACCTACGTTCGACGCCACATCAACAACTAAACATGTGCTTGTTGGATGATGATGTACTTACCATGTTGGCTGAGGGATTACAGTAGTGATGGAGTGAAGTGGAGAAATGCGGATATCTCGGGAGGTGAGATGTACCTTTTATACTAGAATCAATATTTGGGTGGTAAATCTAATCAGTGTTGATACGATAACGTCAATATTCGGCAAACCCCCCAAAAGACCAAAATAATATATAGACATTTCTCTCGAATCACTGCTCGCACTGCAGGCCATGCATGTTAGTAAAGATGTCCGTCCTTCTCTCAGCACCGTTGCCAGCCAAGGACAAGAAACGTGCAACGTCCGTGCCCAGGTTTGGTCAAGCAACGATTGTCTCTTATTAATGCTAATCAAATCGATAAATCGGTGACCACCCTTATCGGACATCGTTCGGCTGAGCTAGCATCGTACCATCAGCATCGCACCATGATCATTCATTAGCCGTGCCTAGCCTCGTTCGTAACCCTGTTCGTTCTCGCTCTCGCTTTCCTCGACGCTTCTAGACAAGGTACATGCGGAGCATCAGATGCGTTTGTCTGATCTTCAAGTACCCAGTGGTCGGCGCGGACATGGCGCGGACAAACGCCATCATGATCACCTCCGATTTGCCTGATCAATCAAGTCTCACTCATCGATACTCGTCTACGTCATATTCGGCTCATCCACACATTGCCGTCATTGTCATCCATATCCAGGGGCAGTGTCGAACGTGCAGGATGACAGGGTCCTTTCCTGACTTGTCTAGCGGATGCTAGCGCTGTAGCATATACATTTCTCACAACATCTCCATTCTACTCGATCGCTAGGTCATCCTGACGCTAAGTCACAGCTTGTATGTTTGGAATTAGAACCCATCTTGGTTAACTCAGGTCAAGATCATGCACGGGCGATTGGCATTAGTAACACTCTAAAGTCTACTACACAGACTAGAACAATATGCTGCGGAAATACAACCGGTGGAAATTAGACCGGGTGTTTGTGCGCGCTGAAGTTGTATCGGACCAGAAACACTGCTCTCGACCGTGACAGACAACGGCACTGAAGCGCAGTCACTCCTGACACACCAGCTAACCAAATTTAGGGCGAAGTATCTATTTTGACAGGGTCGTAGTACCTGCTACGGTCATAGAAGTGCAGTATGTCTTGCGTTTGATGTCCCCCACTCATATTCGCCGAGTAGAGATCAAGGGCCAAGCGGCGTGGTGGACACAGGCTATAAATGCATTGAAACTGGGCATCATGCCATGAAACCTTCGCCTGAAATTTGAATTAGGCAGTTATTGCCCCTCCTGTCATACCAGCATCCCACACAGTCCAGCGGTCTTCCTGTAAAGTAATTTCCTGGCCACGCTGCCAAGGAAACCCTTTCCAGTTATCAATCCCCGAGAGCGCAGATTCTAATAATGGGAGGAGGGTGTCTGCGTTCTGCTTGAACAAAACTCCAGATGACGACGAAGGCGAGATGTGCATGCGCACTGCTTGGAATTCAGTATCATTCGGAGAGTGGTTCTGGCGCATTGCAAGCGCATGATCTCCCAGAATAGCAATAAACCCACTCGATTCACTTGGTTCGCGAGAGGAAGTGAGGAATGCGAACGGTGTGGCTGGTGTGACAGGTTGGTCACTATCGCCCAGAAATCATGAAACTAACTATCCAGGGGAATGATTATAGGCTCACATCCAACGTTCTTCATATTGCTCCTGTTCTCCGGTCTTGGGGTTCACCCCGATTCCAGTTTCTACTTCTTCCCCATCACACGATGTCATGGTACCTTCATCAGGAGGGCCATCTCGTCCTTGGGAATCAATATAGTGATTCCATCGGAAACGCAGGGGAGTGGACGATAGTGTGACACGGAGTCCAGCAAAGCCCCACGTAATGGTGCTCTCTGGTAGTAAAGGCTTCGAGAGACGTAAGTCGAGGTACAGTTGCGTGGAATCTTTGGAGTGTGAGTCACTTGTGGATCGGGAGGAAAGCACGAGAACATCGGAGTCTTCGAATGGTTCCCCACCATTCCTAGAGATACTTTTTCTGATTGTTATCGAGGGAGTGACATATAATGGGGGCTTAGAATGCTCCAACACACAGTTGTCCATCGTTGTGAGGAGCCAACGACTGGTTATTACAACCGAATAATCCGATCATGATCACATGAGGACATTGCAATCATTGAATCATTGAATCAACACGTGACTGAGTTGTCGTGTATTTAGTACTCACGTGACCTCTAGACTTTTTCGCGCTCTCAATATGAGGACGGACTGTCACTGGTCAATTTCTACTGCATAAGCTGCCCTTGTGATCATTGAAATATCGAGCGCGTGCTCGATATTTATCCAAAGTAGTGTTGGATTGTGCGACCTCCGTTATGCAAAAGACTATCCTTCCCCTCGGTCTACTTGATTTTAGCCTTGCTCAAATCCAATCAGTAAAGTGGAGATGTCGTTCGCGGAACTTACACCAGGCGGTAGCCCTCGCGCCGTCTCCTGCGCCGTCTTTTGAGTCTGCTGAGGACAAAAATGTGTTTTCTAGGTGAGTTGTCGTTCTATATCAGATGTCCAAGCTCATGCAGCCCAGGCGGCGCGGACGCCGCAGAACACCAGGCACTTTGACAGTCAGGAACTCTAGAGAATCGGACTCTTCCGCTGTGGTAAAGCTGCCAAAAAATCTTACATCCCCAATTTCCGAGCTTGAAAGGAGAGTCCTTGCGTTACAATCCATACAAGTGCCATTGGATGTCGTACACTCCCAGTCGGTGGGCCTTCACTTTCAAATGTAACCCTTCCTGTACGCTTTCTGATGTGAGCCTATTTCTGTTCAGTCGGAAGCGACTCCAGGGTCAGAGGCCGCGCTTTTTCCTCGTTACACGGATGAGGAGCTATTGTCAATGTATCAAGGCTTGCAGGAAATGCCACTCGCCCAACAACCCGTAGAGATGACAAAGTTCTCTGTGGAAGGTGAAGACACACAAGAGATAATGAAAATGAGACAACAGGTCTGCGATTATGTGCGTCTTTAAACTTCAAATAGATGGAGTCAAGCATCTCACAGACCTTATAGATGCGCGATGGAGACTTGAGCAGCGCGGAAGGTGCATTGGAGTCTATGAAGGTCATTATCTTAATTCCATCCCGCTTACAGAAGTTCATAAATCGCGCAGCTTTCTGGTGTTGCACCGCCCGAAGACAGCATCAATATGGTTCTTGGATATCACGCATTACATGGAAATATCGAACGATTTGAAGGATTTATGGCAAATATTTTATCCGGTTTGTATTCCATTCATGCACTTGCAACTGTTGATTAACATTTTATGCATAGGCAAACCTTCTGAGACACAACGAGATCTGCATATCAAGTTGTATCTGCGTGACCCGGACGTCTTTGTGTCGCGCGCATTTCCTACTCGTGCAATCGACCTTCTGCATAAGTATGAAGCTTCCGGGCTCCATGCCCCCATGAAGTCCTATACACGTATTATATCCTCCCTATTTTCCGTCCGCCACTCTCCTTCACCTCCATCAACACCCTCGACACAGGATGTACCATTGGGAGGATTAGCTGCATATTCACAAGCTTGGGATCTTTTCGCGCACATGCGCTACGTTGCGCACCCGACCCCAGATGTTCATCTCTACGCACTGATGATCCGCGCTTGTGCTTCAACTCCATTATCTCCCGAACCCGAGCGCGCGCTAGACCTGTGGACTGAGATGCTCGGCGCCGGAATTGTGCCGACCAAAGGGACATACGACGCAGTGATCCGCGCTTGTGCAAAGGCTGGAGGAGAATGGGTCTCTGAGGCCATCAGGTTTGCTCGGCAAATGCGCGACAGCTTTGGAGGAAGTTCTTCTGAAGTTGGTGGTGACGGCCTTCAAGGGATCGGTGGGCCGCGTACTTGGACGGCTCTGCTGGACGGCTGTAAGCGTGTTGGTGATCTTGAGCGTGCTAGATGGATCCTAGCAGAAGCTGTAAGAGCTGAGGGTCTAAACGAGGAGATGATGCAGCACATGTTCCACGCGTATGCCGCATATAGACCCCCATTCAAAAGGGGTGCAACCAGGATCATGAACGACGGGGCGGTTGTAGCACCAGCTGCCCTCCTAGACCAAGGGGAACCACTAGCAAGCGCTCCTGAGGGTTCATCAGACTTACCTTTAGTATCTGCAGATGTTTCTTCCGACTCCGGCTCCGATACAAATTTGTCGCATACGGATACCATGCCTTCATTTTCACATCTCCCGCCCCAATCACCAGGTGAGGTCATCACGGAGGCCAGAGCTCTCTTCAATAGAATTCTTCAAGATAACAACCCTACCTCTCATTCAACCTCTAACATGCCTCCCGGTCCCCTCGCTGGAAAATTCAATGTCACACTTACACCACGCCTCCTCAATGCGTATATGTCTGTGTATTACTCACATGCGAGTATCGAAAGCGCGCGTGATGTGTTTAAGATGCTGTTTTCTTGTGACGCTGGTTTTATGGCTGATTCGCGCACTTATGTCGATGCCCTCGAGAGGTGCGCACTTTCAAGGCCACGTGAACGTGACATTGCAGGAAAATGGGTGGATGAGCTATGGATGCGCTGGGAAGAGCTTGAGCGCAAGTGGGTCAATGGGGCTACAGGAACAACAGTGACTGCCAGGCTAGTGGAAAGAGCACATACTGCTGTCAGAAGAGTCCATCTCTTGTCAGTCTTCTATTTTTCAACGTTTCTGGTCATACTAATTCCCTCGTTCAGAAATAGTAATGTCGACCGTGCAATTGGATTAGTCCGCACGTTCATGTCGCGGTATCCTCCGACCGCGCTGCTGCCCCCAGCCCACAATCCATCGTCTGCTCAGGTAGATGCTCCCGGTCAAAATGTCATGAACAAACGTACCATTACCCTCTTTGCAAAGCCACCTATACTCTCGACACGTACGGTTCTCAGTAACTCATCTGCTGTGCCTCGTCCCCTCGTGCGCCTCACATCAGCCGTTGGTCCACCTGACGAGCGTGTCCCGCCTTTGCTGAGTTTCGCGGATGTGGAACTGCTGCATGCCCGTTTAGTGGAACAGGGTAGGGGCAAAGAAGTAGGGTTTCTCAAGTGGGCCTGTAAGGCGTATGAGGGAGCGTTGAGAACTCGTAGGGAAGCTGTCCTTGGAGCACGGGTCCCCGTGGGAGAGAATGTATGATGAGAGGTGACTGTCGTCCATACCATATCTAAGTAGATTAATTGCAACACTATTTAGGGGGAGCACTTCATGGCTTCTGTGTTATTCTCACTGGTGCTGAACCCTTGTTCCCGGTACTGCTGATGAGTCCAACGACATGGGCCACCCATGATGCGAGTCCCGTGCTTGTTCTCAACAGCATCTACGTATCCTGTAAAATCATGGCAACATCATAGTGAGATTCCTTTATGTCCCTGGTGGCCAACGCCTTGATATTGCATCCGGGCCACTCGTAGACTGCTGTCAACGTGGCCAAAGAAGTTCATAAAGTATCTCGTGCTCCTGAATGTATACCAGTTAACTAATAGGGTCAGATGCTTACATTGTGGCTCCAGGGCTTGGCTTGGCGTTCTCTAGCTCTTTGTCGTGACGCTTCCCGCTGAGTGCCGAAACCTACCATGTAAGTAGTATACTCTACTTCCAAACTTTAGACTGGTCTCCTCATATTGCAAGGATCAACAAATCTTAATAAATGTGACAGGCGTATATTTGACAGCAGCGGATGCAGTTGCGACTTGAACACACGCGAGGACAACATGGACCTAGCATTTACACATGCACTACACTAGCCTTCAGGCCCAGGCCTGATAGATGAACAATGAGACTTCATGATCAATGTGGCCCACCGGAAGTAAGTACTACTAGCGCTTCCTCCTTGGATTTCAAATTGACAAGCTCTGAGAAGAATACCCGACTTTTTTTTTGTTTTTGCCTCCAAGTCGCGGAGACGGCCACGTGTACTTGTTCTTGTTCTACGGCATCGTATAGTTTGCCGGATCTCCCAGAACTCGGAGCAAGAATCAGATTGAACTTAGTTATTGGTTCCCGCGTTAAGGGCGTTCCTGGCAAATGCCGGTATGCATAACTAAACTTACGAACTTATGCTCAGTTCACACTTAGATTGGACCACTTGATCCATGGCCTGCTGATTGCACACAATTCTTACGTGACGATTAGCCATGTCATGTCTGGCAAATCGCAATTTATATATGGTTCCATACACAGGGAAGTTGCACCTCAATGTCCAACCCTGCAGGCTGGAGAGTCATATAGAAGTCCCTTGAGAGTGTCGCGCAAACTCATTCTATTCCCATGGATAGTCATTACGCCCCCTCTGCTGCAGTTCAAAATACACTGCTACCACCTCGAGGCATAAATGTAAATGGCATTCGAGGTCTTTCAGTTTTTTTGTGGTACCCCAACTAACGGCCCCTAATGTATCCACAGAATGTCTTTGGTGAGTCAAATGTTCTAGTATCTTGGACTGCACACCATGCTTATAAAACTTTTTACAAGTTGTCGTTGTGACGAGTGTGGTGTGTTATCTTGTGATGTTGACAGAATGAAACAGCTGTTAATACCGTCATTCGCACTAGGTGTACGATTTCGTGACCAACCTGGACGATGAGGTACGCAATGTATCTCGTGTATTAGGACGGCTGGTTCAGGGCTTGGACAGCTCGACTACCTCTTGAACTCTCGAATGACACTGGCAAAAGGGCTATTTCTTGGATGTCGCTACACACCATTCGTGTTATGCGCCCTGCACGCCCGAAGTAAGTTGGTATTTGTCTTAATTTCGCAACTCACTAAATAAGACGTACTTTTCGCAGTGGACCTCTCACCGAGCGTTGAGGTATGCATGTGACTCAGAAACATCGGAAAAGTTTGACTTACAATCGTGCGAGGCTTGCCCGGGTCTTGCTGAAAGTAACATACGTCAGTGCGCGGAATCTTCGCGACCTACTCGCCCGCTGACCGATAGTGATAGTGTTCCTTGGGATTCTTCTGCTATGCGCGGAGTGTGAGGGATACATTTTACACTTGATCGGATGGGCATCGCTGAAGTCAGCATACACCTAGGTATCTTTGCCCTACGAACGTACGCGTTATGGAACTGTGATCGACGTGTTCGAATGGCGCTGTTGGTATTGTATTTGGCGAGTACCCCCCTCAAAGCAAAAAAGAAGATCCTGTTTTTAACCTCCTTAATTCCAACTCTGATTAGGGTCTTTTCTGTGGAACGGTAATACTAGTTCTGGCTTGCGGGCTAAAATCGGACGTAGTTGATTGTACGTCTTTTCCAGTTGAAGTCACCGCTCATGCCTGGAGCAGGGCTCTTGCAGTCACAACAGGTTGCTACTCCAGTACTTCGATACCGGTCAATTTCATTCTTGCACCCTATATCCTTTTGTTACTCCTTGAAATCGGTCAGTCGTTCAAACGTTCATGGCCCAACCTGAACATTACAACTAAAACCGCAACTCTTATGCAGAGATTGTTGGTCTCACATTTTACAGAATGATCAGATACTACCGTGCCACACGCTGCAGGCTTTTAACATTGATGACACAATATAGCATAGGCTATATCCTTGCTGGGCTATGTGAGTGAATATGACAACGCTGATACGATACACTAAACTTTTACAGTATTCACCCTAGCCAATATTGCTGCAATCTGCTTTGTTCCGGTATGTATACTTAACGTCTAGGCATTCTCAACACATGAAATACTTTCGTGGTTCTGCAGGGCGATTATGGCCCAGTGCTTGAAGCGTGAGATGTTTTCAATGAGAAGTGTGTGCATGCTTATTGTTTTTAGGTCACAGATCATCGCACAGGGTCTTCTTGCAACTCGAATGCAACTCGACCTATGGAAGCTTAATCGCTACTCACCGGCAGGGGTTCCTACCTCGGAATTAACTGAGTATGATCGGACGGATGTGGAATTTGAGTTGTCACAAAGAGCATCCTTCATACCTAGTGGCACTGTACCAGTAATCTAGCAAAGTTTGGTGCAGGCACTATGGCGAAACTATCTCCCTCCTTGAACACCTCTTCTGATTGTCACCTAACAGGCCGAGTGACGAGACTGATGAGGTCAATTCGCCCTTGAGTATACGATAGAGCATACCGGTGATTGCGTGGATCGCAGAGCGATGCACACGTTCCTACGTCCGACTAAACAAGAGTGGTTTCATGGTGAGGGAAACGCGCTAAGTGGCGAGCGTCTAGGATCCCTGTTTAAGCATACAACTTTGTTGTGAAAGCAGCAGAGTTAGCTCTTCCAGTTCCGTCCGAAGTAGATTGAACCCTCGTACCACCGGACTGCTTTAACTTTAACTTGAAGGGGAAATTGCGGCGCGCGATCGCCTGAATGTGATGTCGAGGGAATTCTGGTGTTGTAATGGTGAAAGTTCATACGTTCATATTCATGTGGGCAGTGCCTAGGTAAGGTTCGATAGTGGTTGAGAGCCTGCAGCAGCCGGTGACGCCACGCACCGGTGGGCTTTGTCGTTATGCAGCTATCATCATCAGGGCAAGTGACGCTTCACGATCGCTGTATCTGTGGAGTAAGTCGACAAGGCTAGAAGTAACACAACACCCCATACCTAGTAGTACTAGTACTATATAATGAAAGCTGGACACTTTGAATAATACTCAAAAGAGACAAGCTACTCCATCACCTGCAGGGCTGTTCTACTTGCGACGAAAGCCACTGAAGCAAGGTTCAACCGAACGGCGCCCGAGGCTCCTTCTTGACTGCGCACTTTGTGCACGAATGTCACGTTTCGGTAGGCCTATCGATGTAGAAACGCAGACTGGGCATAAGAAATACCATGCACCACATAGTACTGGTAAGTACTGATGCAATATTGCTGATGTAGATGCACGACGGATGTTTTACAGACCAAACACGACCGATTTATTCAACGTTGTGATCGTCGTTTGTTTCTCAAATATTATATGTGTGTCGGTACTGTGTAGACGTCCCTTTATCGGGTGTTCCTGCCGGTACATGCGCGTATATGTCACTAGCACTTCAATCTGCACTCGGATGACCGGCGCGCCGTGTTCTCATCATTTCTACTACTAGCGTACCCCATCATTGCTATTATGGCCAAACCCAGTGGTTGGTAAATGTCTTGTGCGAGGGGGGAACAATGGCGTGACTATGCAGTGGCCCAAGGGAGTCTGTCGGGCTAAGTGATGGCCCACGGCGGTGCTATTCCGAGATCAATGCTGGCACTGTAGTCAAGTCAATTTCATGGTTGGCGATTTGCGGCCTTTTTGCAACTTTGTGCTCGACCGAATTCCTCTTTCTGAAAAGCTTCTTGCTCAGACTAATTACATACATTATCATGATGCAAAAGGCACAGGGACAAGAAAAACTGGGGATGGTGAGATACGCTCTTTGTTTGACTTCGATCGATATCGGGTCACCGTTGTTACTAGGTGAGTTTACTCCAAGCCTGTGGTTCTTGTTGTAAGAACTGAAGATATGTGTTAGTACGGCGGTCCGGATCCTTAATCGGGGGTTACTCTTCCATGTACACCTGCTAATAGCTATATGTAGCCAAAGTCAGGCAGTTCTAAGGGGACTCGTCTGAAACTGGGAATCTATTAGCCTCCTCCAGCTGACTCTGTCTTGTACGTGAAGATCAGTTTGGGTTCACGTTGTTCATTTTCACTGAAAAACAGACCATTTCATTCAATATATGTCGCATAGAGGAAGTTGACGAGTCTATCCCGACGCGGAGCACCGTAGAACTCCATCTATCCTGCTTGAGGATGAGCAGAACTACAACACGTCGCGACTCAGTTTCGCATCGATGGGCCGATAACATAGGCGGCAGGCGAGAAGCACAAATTTTAGGTACGACACAAATGCCATATCTATCCAGTGGTGGATCACTTTTGAACTCCCGGGCATCGAACCTATAAAAACTCAACTGTTTGAGGGAGGGGAGGTAAGTTTATATCCCCCATGAGTCTACTTGTATCCCTCATCTGCACACAGGTCCCTGCCTTGGTCCTACAGTTTGGCATAACTTTGGACTTGCGGACTCCCTGGAATGTTGCAACTTGCATCGCGGTTATCTTCGTCTGCTTAACTTGCATTCAGCACGCTAAGACTAACATTCTTTTTGTCGATTACTTCATTGGCATGGCAATTTCTAGCATTGCTATGGATGCCATACATATGACGTTGCTGGTCCGACCCCTTCACATTTTCCGCCATCAGGAGCAAACACAGTCGGCGCATGAACTCCCTTGGTCCAAAAGGTTCATCTGGGCCGTCCAATTGTGCGGTTCACCTAGAGGAGTGGACTGGAATCATCAAGTAAGTCTTCCCTGAGTACCAGTCATTCGCAAGCCCTGATCATTATCATATGTAGGTGAAAAATCTGCCCGAGCACTCCGCAAAATCAAGACAAGAATTCGTCCTTTCGCGTTTAATGAGTGCAGCTAGGCACTTCATGTGGTTCGATCTCGCACAATTCTACATAAAGTATAATCCGGCATATAAGTCCGCTGCAGCATTCGCATCTCAGAATTTCGCCCGTCGCATTCTGGCCTGTAGCGGATACTTGGTGTTCTATTATTGCATGGGTGTTATCATCCATTCACTGATAGCGGCTCTCGCTGTGAGCTGTACGTCGTCTAAGCCAAGTTCCTGGCCAGATTTCTTTGGGAAATGGGAGGATGCGTATACTATCAGACGATTCTGGGGGTAAGTCATTCGTCTGGCACATGCTCTGTACTCAGCATGTTACTCGTTGGCCAGTCGAACTTGGCACCAATTTCTTCGACGCGTGAGTATCTTTTCACTGAAGATTATAAATCGAGTATGCTTACCGTTGTTCGGATCAGTTCCTGGCACCCTTTGGCCAGAAAATGGCATCATTTCTCGGCTTCAAGCCCGGAACGAATGGATCGTCCTACACTCAACTTTACACCGCCTTTTTCGTCTCCGGCATTGCTCATGTAGGAGGTGACGCAGTGCTCAACTCCTCTCGCCTTGGCGTTTCGTGTCCTTTCTTCATATATCAAGCATTCGCCATCACGTTTGAAGATATAGCTATAGCCGCTGCTCGACGTGCGGGAGTGATAGAGACAAAGTGGACGCGTAAGATGGGATATGTATGGGTAATTTGTTGGTTTATTGTTACTGCGACGCCGTGGATCACTGCTGTCGGTGTTGCTGGGGTAGAAGGTGGTGGGACAGTGCTCCCCGTCAAATTTTTTCCACCTTCGTTATGCGACGTCCTCGTCAGATCTGTAGTCATTTAGTCGAGTTTTGATTATTATTTGAATCCTTGTTTATTGTCCGTTGGGCAGGGCCCTATGTTAGATGGTACACACAGGTATTGGTAACTGCATATTTTTGTAATCATAGTGTGTGACTTTTACAATGGTTCAAGTGTGAACCCCAGTGAAATCTGCGCAGGGTGGGTGAGATAAGATAATTTTAAAATTACTACATACTGGATAAGGTCAGATACACCACAGGGTCCTTGATCTGCAGGTCAGTATCACTCACAGTGCTCCAATTGGGCAATGTTTCAAAGATACCACCCTTTGCATACTGCCTGATAATGGCTGTGCAGGATAGTAGCTTAGGGGAGAATGATGTAGCATCTGCCCCATATTCTTTTAAATCTCTTGTCTGAAATAAGTGTCAAAGTCAATGCATCATGAAGGAAGATGGGCACAACTCACAATGCATCTGGCAATGTCATCTGATATCCTCAGAGCATCAGGATCACCCTGCCTCATCTTCATGGGGTGCTTTATCAGTGACTCATCACTGGATTGGTAAGAGTGTACTTACAAACCAAGTTTTTGGTGTGCTGAATCAGCTGCTTACTAAAGTACATGACTAAAATAATACAAAGCATGACAAATCATGACAAAACATGATGAGTCATAAGAAAGTCCTTACAAATCACACCCGAGACACAGCCAGAAAAGTTTTGTAAACAAATGTGATGCATATCCTGGGGAGAATTGTGCATATTTCAATCCATTTGTCTGTTGCATGGATGACAGACAGTTTTGGAATAAAATCACAGATATGCATGAGATCAAATTCTTTTGATTAAATTCAGAATAAGTTTGGTAAAAACAGGGAGAATTTGTTTCATAATCTGCATATATTGCATATTGACTTAATTTCCAAAATTTGGTTACAAATATTAAAACATCTCTGATATTACAATTGTTTGTGGATATGTCAGGTGACATTTCCAAGGCCACATGGAGGATCAAGTCACATATCAGACCTTAAGTCTGCTTGACTGATAAGCCCGAAAACAAATTCAAAATTTTTTCATCATTTGCCAGTGCAACAAACTTGTTTACAATTTTGATATATGTCGAATATATGTACAAGTGGCCCTCTGAGTACCCCTATGACAGGAGCACTCAATTCAACAGGTGGACCACTCCCCAATCAGCCTTGGTGACCCGAGTTTCCATCTAGAATAATAGCTATTATGTGACAATGTATA
>QLOO01008145.1:0-21669 GCA_003313855.1 Suillus sp. MG131
AGCTCCAGCCGGAGACCGACGAGATCATTCAGATTTGTCCTCGGTGAGCCAGGATGACCATGACGTGTATTCTCCAAGCTGACACCGAGGACTCCCCAGGTTCCGAATCTTAGTGATAGGAAAGGTATCTGAGTTTGTTGATCTCAGGCCAGTATTGACGCAGTGTTTCCAATAGACCGGTGTTGGCAAATCTTCTCTCATCAACCGCGCCTTCGGAGTGCACGAAGCGGTGGGCTGTTCACAACGCCACGTCACGGAAGGTTACTCATTCTGCTTCCACAGATTGCGTCAACTCATAAGCCAGGCGAGGCCGACATCGACCACGAGTTCATCTCACCGCAAAACAACAGATTCGTTCTTCACGATAGCAAAGGTTTTGAACCGGGCGAGGAAGGCAACGTGAATATAGTTCGAGGATTCATTGAACGTCGAAGAAACATGGCTGCTTTGAAAGATAAGTTGCATGCTGTTTGGTAGGGTTTCTATCTTAATGATTCCGTACAACTAGCTGATAAAATACACGGAAGGCTTTGCTTTGAAATACCCCGCGCAGGCGGGCGTTTACTGGAGACTGGCACGGAGGATTTCTTGACATTGAAGCGTGGTGGAAAGCTAGGAAATAGTGAGTGAATCAATAGCTATCACTCTGCTAGGTTGGAACTCACCCATGGTTAAGTTCCTGTTGTCGTCGTTTTCACCAAATATGATAGGTTCATCAACCGCGTCAATCGTACTCTGGATGAGTCATCTCTCGTGGGATTGAGCCCCAACGCCATCAGGGAACTCATCAAGAACAAAGCGGATGCTGAGTTGAAGGAAATCTGCATTGGACCCTTAGAGAAATTTGCAGGGTCAGATGTCCCGCATGCCACGGTCTCCAGTAGGTATCACTGTTGTGATTGTTTCTAATACTCCTAATAATAAACATGCAGCAAAGGCGGACCATGAAGAGACGCTGGCTCGTCTAATACAAATAACCGAAGAGCGTGTTTGTAAGCACGTTGCGACTGAGGCGTCAGTGATGACCTCCATCGCCCAGCGAGTGGATCCTGCACTCAAGTTCAAAGCATCGATTGAGTAAGCCTCGCTTGTTCCATTCTTATCTAAAAATTCACCTAGCGTTAGCGTTGGCAAGAGGAGTTCGTCTCGATTCTGTCTTAGTGGTTCATGAGGACAATCTGAGCTTCCATATTACAGGATACTGGAAGGCACTGGCATCATGCGCAGCATTCCAGGACCGTACGACGTGGGACTGCCTGCGTGTGCTTCACACAGACATCGTTCGTGTGTGGAACTTTCATGACCCTCATGGTGTAATGTCTATCTTTGTGGTTACTGCACGTATTCTGACGTGATTTGTGTACAGTACTTGGAGAGCAATGACTTCAGGAAGATGGTGGTGAATATGGTCGACAAAATAGACATTGGACCTGCTACTAATCCTGACAGGACCATGTAGGCCGATTCTTCATATGAATGGATTTTTATTTCATGATTATTCACAGGGCTGTTGGACTGTCTACGTTGGGAGCCATTGCGGGCATCATATCTGTTCTAGCAGGACCTGCAGCTCCCATTGTAGTGCCGATAGTGGCAGGTGTGGTAATCGCGAAATGGGTTTACGACGTTTACAAGCTATCGTACGTGCTGCTACTTATCGTTGATTGAGAGAATATTGACTCATCCTGCTCAGCGGCGTGGTGCTCCAGCGCTTTATAGCGTACATCGTCGATTTGACCCTTGTGTTACAGACACTTTATCTTGTATCGGACGGCAAGGAACTGTCTCGTAGGGTTATCAAACTCGCGGTCGCTTCCTATTATGCATCGCCAACAAGCGGAGAAGTCCATAATCGGATTCAGGGGTATGACAGGGAATTGGCACTCCTGGAACGCGCGGACCGCAATACTTTGGACAAAATCATCGAGCTGATGGAATTGTATTGCATCAATGCAAAGGAAATTTCTGCTGTTCGGGCACAGATTCCAACTGTCGAGTCAGTTCCGGATGAGCCATGGTGAGATATGTCTACAGGGTAGAGTTTTGCGGCGTTGGCGGGTGTTGTGAGATTGCAGCTCTGTTATCACTTGCAGTAGTATTTTCCTGGCCTGTATCAGCGCCTCGCATTCGAAGGTACAATTTGCCTTTCGTGCCACATGTTGAACTATGTTTCGATGTTGATCTGAGCTATTGCCGCCTAGCATACTCTATAATGCCCTCCGCCTTGTCTTATTTTCATACTGCAAATTTTCTGAAGGCCCCCTCTATCATTAAGCTCTTTCGAACTCCTCTCTATACATTACTACCTTTCAAATATTTTGGGAGCTAGTTATGGATTGTAGACCTCGTTCTCCTGTTGTTCTGTATCATATCACCGAGCAATTTGTCATTCGGCATTCTCAAGACGTATTTCCAGCACAGCGTGACTTTTTAACCATGTCTAACAATGGTATTATCAAGAAGTGAGAGACAATGTAGTAGCATGGATCTTGTGAGGCGTCGCCCTGAAATGCCTTGTCAGATTAATATTTTCAACCTCTGAGGTTTGTAAACCGTCTTGCGCGCCCTTCACTAGTATTATGGCTGCAACGAACACCATGCCAGATAATGCCTGAATTTGCCTTGTCGTGCTTGCGTTGCGCGATCAAACATGAAATAAGTTAAACTTGTAATGTTGGCACTAAACTATATGACAACATTTGTGAACCGATAATGCATGTTTGCCGCCCCTATCGTGCGAAGGTATAAACGATGTGGGTCTGCTTTGGTATTGATTAGCGCCTGAATAAGCAATGCAGCATATAAAGGTACATTATTAAAGAGAGAGACCGAGGAGGGATAAGAGGTCTGAGAGACCTAAAGAAGCTATGATAGCGACGACAGGAGCGAGGAGAGGAGAAAGGGAGGCAATGATGCCAGCGACAAGCGTAATTACGATCTCGAGGACGGAGGCGACGTCGTAGCCGAGGTCAGTAAGTATAGGGAGAACCTCTACACGGACATCGCCGACGACGACCTTGAGCACAGCACCGAGAGCAGTGAAGAGAAGCTAAAGCGAAGGCTCAATAACAATGATCAGGTTACATTGCAATGTACTTACGCATAGGTCACCACCAATGAGTGTTGCGAGTTCAGCAACGGTCAACAAGACAGTGCCCTCAACAGGTGCAAGGATGACTGAAGGGTCTTGGCCAATGAGTGCCTGGAGTTGAGAGACAGCGCTAGTGAGCTGAGTCTTGATTTGAGCGACGACAGGTGAGATGGTAGCAACGGTGGCATTATCCGCAGTGATGAAGGCTAGGGAAACAATAAGATCGACTGCAGTCAATGTCTAATAACGATGCTTACTGAGTTGATCAGTCAATGGCTGGATCTGGGTGAAGACAGTAGTGAAGACCATAGCGACTGAGGGGGTAGGAGCTTGTTCAGTCTTGATGTCCCGACCTGGGAGACTAAGCTCCTTGTTAAGACCAGAGATATCAGACTTGAGAGAGGGAACGGAGATGCCAGGGAGGGAGATGGGAGCAGCGTTGGTAAAGGTGCTGCAAAGAGCCGCAAGGAGAACTGTGAATGTGGTAAAAGAGCGCATTTTGTAAAGATCGTGGGGTGTCTGGTGAGACTACGGGTGTGTTTCGAACCTGTTTGCGGAAAAGACAAATGACAAGAAGTCGATACAGGCTTTCTGAGTGCGCCGTGGACTTTATAGCACGCCCTCATTCGGATATGGTTTGTTTTATTCTGTCAGATCTGTGAATTTTTCTGCCTCTCAAAACATTTTGAAACGCGCTTAAGATATCCGTAACCTCGTATCACATATGTCAGAAGCGTACAATTACCCACTTTGGATAGAGGACGGTACTTTTGTCGTCGGGGCCACTCACGAGGTGGAGCGAGGCTAATTTCTGTCACATGTCACTACTAAGCACTCCACAATTGATGCTCCAAAAATTAGTTGCAATAATTCCTGGGGAAGTGTCTGACATACCTGATTTTGCAGACGTCAGCTTCTATGCGCGTAATACGGACCCAGGTCATTGATAGCGGATGGATGGATTTAATGGTCGATAAAAATCTTCACATACATATGGGCTTGCGTTCTCTATCGTGCGTCACTGTAGGCAATGCCGATGAGAATCACACTGTTGTGTGCCAGTGGAGCATGGATAAGATTTCCGGGAGCAAATAACGAACATACATATCCGCGGGACCCTGACAAGTGACACCTCCGAGACATTCCACGCGAAGCCTGATGTAGAAGTCTCCGCTTGCACCTGACATGTAATAAAAAACAATGAATGCAATTGGAGAATGTTTTATGACGAAGCGCACATGAAATGCAGACTAGTGAAAATCGCTCTGGCAACTAATGCTATCAGATTCTCGGACTGTCATTCAAAACTTCCGATCGTCCAACCATCATCGATAACACCGTTCTTCGATCACGGATCAGATCTTAGACCAGCAGAGCTTGAAGGTTGGCAACATGCAGGAGCATAGAACATCTAGGACTGTGGGACACATGAATCTGTAGCCTGAGCGAGGCCCGGGCGTGAGGGGGGTATGTCCTTAGAGGACTCAGATTTGCAAACGGTGCCCTTTATTCAGGGAGTGCACAGCTTGCATCCAGTGTCAGGCAGAGGCCTGCGCAGATCTGTGCGTAACGTGCGGCTGCCAGGTCGGTGTTAACTGTGGATAGGGCACAAGAGGATGCTAAGGGCTACGAGTTATGTAAAAGCACAGTATAATGTATCCGGTAAACAGTCACAAATATCTCGCAATACCTTGTGGCGCACTGCAAGGCCACGACATCTCGAACATATGCCTTCGCTGCCATCATTAGAGGCCTTTGCCAAGGTGCTTCTATATCTTTTCGCGATGAGCAGCAACCATTGACCATAACATTGTCCACAGGGAACCGCCGCTACCGTAGCCGGTGTTGCAACGCTGGGTCCGGCGCCTCCTAATTTATGATGTGCTCGAGTGACCTCTATGTCTTCTTAGGCTGCGGACTACTATACTACGGACAAAATTTTCTCATTTACCCATCCGCATTCCCTCCGGGCTCTCGCACAGGTGTGTGTTTACTGGACACTTCACATTCCACGCCAATGTAACTGAACACACTTTAACAGAGGTCCCAGTGCCAACGGATTTTGGACTCGAATACCAAGATTTACCCCTTGTCACTGAAGATGGGTTTACTTTACGGTGCTATCTTCTAATGCAACGGACAGAGATAAGCAACAGCCACGCTGCACATGTTGATTACGCAAACCAACAGACGCATGAAGAGGTACGTCACATTGTCCCGAGACTTTGCATTCGTTCACTTCTATTTGTTCGTTAAATGCAAGTTTGCATCCACTCGACCGACAGTTCTGATGTTCCACGGTAATGGCGGAAATCACGGTCACCGGATACCTCTCGCAAAAGTATTTTATGTCAAAATGCGCTGCAATGTACTCATGCTTTCATACCGCGGGTGCGCCCTCTGTCTTTCGCAATTCAGTTTACCTCGAGTCTGGGAATCCATTTCTCATTTATGCCAACAGATATGGTCATTCCGAGGGCTCTCCATCAGAATCAGGCGAGACACTATATCTCCAGTAGTTTGCTCCCTTTACTCACTGCAATCTCTAGGCATACGCATAGATGCCCAAACAGCGCTCAACTATATTACCTCGCACCCATACTTGAAAAATACTCCCGTCGTCAGTATTGTTGACGTTACTTCCAAGGATTGAAACTAATTTGTATCAAGATCCTTTATGGCCAATCTATTGGCGGTGCTGTCGCTATTGACCTTGCGAGTCGAAATTCATCAAAGGCGATTAAATTCCAATTTTGCTTCCATACCTATCATAATCTAAGACCTTGCAGATCGAGGCGCTAATCCTGGAGAACACATTCACGAATCTCCCACGTCTCGTACCTAAAGCTCTTCCTCTTCTTGGGCCTTTTTCATTTCTTTGCCATCAAAAATGGGACTCAGCCTCAAAAATACCCCTAATACCCCGGTCGACGCCAATCTTGATGCTGAGCGGTGTTAGGGATGAAGTTGTTCCACGCGAGCACATGCAAGAGCTATGGCAGATTGTTTCGCGGCGCCAGGGTACAAAATACAATGGCACTGGAACCAAATCTGACATGTCGGAAGTCGGTAATGGGAAGTCAAGATTCCTTGAATTCGAAGGAGGACATCACAGTGGGTTGTTTCGGTGATCCGAACTACGGGGTTTAATCATGGCACTTAGATGATACGTGTGTCCAGCAAGGGTATTGGACTGCAGTCGCTGACTTTGTGGCAAGTTTGAGTCGGCGATAGAAGCCCCTGATGCGGGGTTCGATACCAAACGACATTACTGTGATCACATCGTGGCGTTGAACATCTTTTCTTCCTTTCCCTGTTTTTATACATTCCTTCACAAACATGCACATTCACCGTTACATATTATTTCACCATGAAGAAAGTGACTAGTTTTTGTTCATTGTTGTAACAGGGAAGACAAAGGTCCAAATAATTGTTTTATCCTTCATAACGATATGCAACCAACGCTTCTATCCGGTGTACATCAGTGCTAAAACTTCGCAACTTCACTTGCTGACTCTTGCTTGCCTCAATCGCCAGCGGATCAGTGTCGACCCACTCATCGGCAGGCACGTCAGCGGAGTCATGCGTATATGCAAGGATATTGAAGACAGTCGGCGTGTCAATAATTGGGAGGAAGGTTACGGTTGATACAATTTGTTTGAGGATGTAGCGGATCTCAGCTTGGATCTCTGATTCAGGTTTTGCAGGTGTTCTTGTAAAGCAGGGTCAATCATCTGGGTGCTGTGAATAACGGGAGACTTACGGTTCGGCAGAATCAGCTGGTTGTTCAACGAGGTTAACATCAAACACCCATCGCTCAAGTGGTAGCCTGCTATCTTTTGATATAATCGCAAGTACGAGTTGTGTTACCGACCCGGTAAGTAGCCACTCTGAAGTACAGATTAGCCAGAGCATAAAGGGCCGCGTGGCACCTACTATTGACTTGCTTCAGTATCCTTAAATCACAGTAAGCAATTGTACAAAAATCGACATCGAATGAGGTGCACCTGTCAAGGTAGTTCTCTAGTGCCAAGTCCTGAGTCACGAGGACAGTTTGCCCGTACTTCTTAACCATGTGAAAGTCATCGGACGGGTATACTCCACGTTGAAAGAGAATCCTGTTTCAAGGCATGAAATGGTGAGTTGTTCGGTAGGAAAGTGGTTCGAAATAACACACGTATTGGCTGCATACTTGAAAAACTCTGTGACAAGATTTGTAGAACCTTTCAGAGTGATGGCCTGGCGTGTTGGCGCTTGAGACGTTGCCATGCCAGTAAATGCTACTGAATAATGTGAGATGGAAAGACTAACTAAGTAGTCGCCAAGTTAAAGATTAGCGAGTGGCGAGCGTGTTTTGTGACGCGAATAGATCACGTGGAGTTGTTTGTTTCTGAAGCTCTTGCCAAACAAACGCGATGTGGAGAAGCACTCGAAGAGTCCAACTTGATCCCCTGAAGTTCTTCATTTCATATCGCCAAAGCTTCGGACCGTTCCTCATTAGCACATAAAAATGCAAGAAGAAGATCCGACATCTCAATCGAATTATCAGCAGATCGCTACAAAGCACATCACCTTTGATTGGACAGTTGATTTTGACAACAAAATCATCACAGGCACCGCAACACATGATCTTATTGCAAAAGTTGATGAAGTTTCTGAGGTGATGTGAGAATGGGTGTCTATCTATCTATATGGCACGGTTTTTTGAGCTTTCTTAGCTTTGACACTTCATATCTGTACATCGAGGGAGTGAAAGTTGGCGGAGATGCGGTCCCTAACGTGCGCTCTACGTCTCTTAACTGGCGTGCTTTTCTGAGCTTGCATTGTCTATAGTTCAGACTTGGTCCCAAGCATGAAGTGATGGGATCTGCATTACATGTCCCCCTTCCTCAAACTTTGAGTGCCGGATCGAGTATCGTGGTGGAGATCATGTACAGGACGACTGCGAATGGTATAGCCTTGCAATTCCTTGAAAAAGAGTAGGCTTCCGCCCCCCGTGTGCACAATATCGCTCTCCCGTTCATGCTCCTTCAGACAGACCCAGGGTAAAACCTTCCCATTCCTGTTCAGCCAGTGCCAACCTATTCACGCACGAGACCTCACTCCTGTGCAAGGTGAGACGCCTCGATTATTTGATTCTGCAACTTGGACAAAATCTTATTACGCATGGACAAGATACTCCGTCCGTGAAGCTAGTGGGTGTTCTCCACTGATCATCCCAGGGCTTATCGTGCTAACTTCCGATCATCAGACCTACAGCGCCAGCGTCCGTTCCGTACTTCCAGTTTTGCTATCTGCGAGACGAATCTCTCCGCCCTCAGATGGACCAGCTCATGATGGCAAGATCATCGGCAAGGATGAGGTTGTGTATACATACGATCAGGTATGTCCTACCAGCCTGCAATCCTGCTTAATGACAGATATTGGTGTCTTCAGCCAACCCCGATTCCGTCATACCTTCTTGCGATTGCCGCTGGAAATTTGCAGTACCAGCCATTCCAGGTTCCTGATGGAAAACAATGGAAGTCTGGGGTTTGGTCTGAGCTTGAGCTTATAGACAGTTCGTTCTGGGAGTTCAGCCGAGATACCACCAGGTAAATGCACATGTGCTTCCGCGCCGCAAAATGTGAGTGTCATGGTACGCTAGATTTCTAGCGGCTGCAGAGAATCTTGCTGGGCCGTACCAATTTGGAGTGTATGACCTCCTTGTTCTTCCGCCATCTTTTCCTTATGGTGGCATGGTGAGTTACACAATTTTACACACATTCGCCTACTCATTGCTACCAGGAAAATCCGTGTTTATCATTTGTGACCCCTAGTGAGCATATTACACGCCTGTATCAAACTACTGACGCCTTTCAGCCCTTCTTGCTGGAGACAGGTCTCTGACAGACGTCGTGATCCATGAACTTACGCATTCATGGTTTGGAAATGGTGTTACGTCAGTCTTTTGCAACTTTCTTTTGTATATTGCTGATGGTACTCTAGGCATGCTCACGCTTCTCACTTCTGGCTTAACGAAGGCTGGACAACTTATATCGAACGTGTGCTACTGCAGATTATACACTCACCTGCACACCGAGGCCTATCTTCTGTGATCGGATACAAAGGACTGCTGGATGCCCTTGCGTTCTTCGAAGACAAACCCAAATACCAAAAACTGGTTATCGACTTCGATTATGGAGAGAATCCGGATGCTGCATATAGTCGGGTGCCTTATGATAAAGGTGCCAATTTTCTTTTGCATATCGGTAGGTTGTATTTGCTTTGGGAAATTGTCTATTGAGGTAGATTATTCCAGAGCGTACGCTCGGTGGCCTTGAAGTTTTCTTACCCTATGTCAAGAACTACATTGCGACTTATATGGGTCACAGCATCACCACAGCGACATGGAAAAACCACCTTTATGCCTACTTCCAGAAGAATGGCAGCGAGGGACAAATCGAAGCACTGAACAGCATTGATTGGGATGTATGGCCGGATAACTGACAATTGAAGAAAGTAACTGCTGAAATTGTTCGACAGGCATGGCTTCATCACAGTGGACTGCGTTTACCTGTTGAGATGGAATATGATTTGACTCTGGCGAATCCTGCAAATGCGCTTGCCGACCGGTGGTATGAATCACGACACACTACAGACATTTCGAAGCTAGATTTCACGGGTTCTGATTTGGATAGCCTGGACGCCAACCAAAGAGGTGCGCGCCGACGTGTTTTTGTTCATTGTATCAGCTGATCGAGTGAGGTTGCAGCTGTCTTCCTCGAACGATTGGAGAGTTACAATGAATCTCTTCCTGCGGGTCACCTTTTCCATTTCGACAAGTTGTACGGCTTCTCCAAGACCCTCAGCGCAGAAATTCGATTTAGATTCTATACCTTGGTACTAAAATCCCAGGCAGCAATGCATTTTGTTCAAGGAGCAGCAAATTGGGTTATTGGGGCAGATGAAACAGGCGTCATCAAAGGCCGCATGAAGTTTTGCAGGCCTGTATTTAGGGCGATGTTCAAGGTCAACCCCGACCTCACTATATCAACGTTCAGGCAGGCTCAGGCGGAGTTCCATCCCATTGCGCAGAGTCTCATTGCGCAGGTACGCATTCTGTCAAGTCCGTCCGCATGTCCTTATCTTCAATCCATTAGGACCTTGGGCTGGACCTGGCTGAACTGAGAGTTGGTGGATAAATAAAGGCTGTAGCCGAGCAGAAAAACATATTAATTACTGTATGGCTTGCAATCGTAGTGTCAATGGGATCTCAGCTAACCTATGTATACTTGTTCTTTGTCGGCATCTGAGATCGAGGAGCGGAAGACAACTGCCCAAACTTGGTTTGCTTAGACCTCGAGGCCTGAGGCCCGAGCGCTGCCAAGCAAACGGCAGGCCTGAGGCTAACTTAATTGTCAGCCGAGTGGGGTAGGGCGGCCGTGTTCACAATTGTACAAATCGTACCGAACTCAAACTGAATTCACCACTCTCGCCAATCACCTTTATTTCACATTCGTTCAACAGCATTCATGAAACTCACTGGCTTGAGATCTTATCTATCTTATGAATGGTTTGGCGTCTCGGCTCCCTTCGATTCAGCCTGTAGGCTTGTGACATCTCCGTTCTTTTCTCCTCTGAGTCTCGCCGCACTTCGTGTGTCGTTTGCTGTTTATTCGCTCGTTACAACAATCACTGTTCTTGTTTTCGAGTCTGTTCGTTTCAATGACAGGAATAGGTAAGCAAACACCTAGACTTGGCGTGACCCGACAAATGGTCTGATCCAGAACTTTGCAACTGGTTTTGTTACCCCAGTTTTTTTTCTTACTTCACCGATCTCAGTTACATAGGCCTTGTCGCATATTTCTGGGCCTCTGGCATTCAAACCATAGCATTTGTGTCGTGGGGACAGAAGGCATACCCTTTGCAAAAGTGGCCGCGGATCCTACAGCTCCTCCACGTCCTTTTGTACACCACCATCACCATATTTCGTGGGTTTAATGCTTAGCTTTCTCAGTCTAAGTCTGAATGATGTCTCGCAGCCATCATCGTAACTGTCGTTTATTGGGCTCTACTTGCTTCTTCATCGACTTTCAGCACTCAATACTCAGGTATGGGTGGCGTTGACTCATATAGACTACTGTTGCTAATGACAGGTTATTCCTAGCTTGGTCCAATGTATCCCAACATGCTATGAATAGTTGCTTCGCTCTATTTGAGATACTCCTGACGAATGCTGGTCCTACTCCATGGAGCCACATCACACCATGCCTTATCCTTTTTGCGTGTTACCTCGGCGTTGCCTATATAACGCATGCAACGCAAGGATTTTACAGTAAGTTTATTTTTACATAAATTATAACGGCGCTGACGCCCACAATTAGCTTACAGTTTCCTTGATCCATCAGTACAGCACGGACTTTTAGCTGCTTATATCATTGGCATGGGTGTTGGTTACTGCATTCTCTTCACGATCGTGAAGGGTATCTGCACATTGCGGTGCCGTTTGGTCTCGCCTTCCCGTTTGGACCCTTCCGAACAAGTGCAATCCGAAGCTCTAAATGATTGGGAACACATTGATGTCGCACAGCCGAAGGAGTCAAGTGGATCTGAGGCTTAAGTCCATTTATGTATTGTTATCGTCATGGTTTAGGCTGAATATGTCTCATTGGCTGCTGGTAGTGGACTTCTCCTGGAACTCATATCCGTCTTTACTACGTTATAATGTTGGCTATGTATTGTTATACGATCAGTCTTATCCGCGGGGTTGGCTTTCGCACACGGATACTCCTTTGTCCCTTCGGAGACTAGATGCCGACGGTACCGACTCACTTGTCAGAACTTACCACGAGCTCTTACAGACACGTACAGTGACCATAATTTATTCTGGATGCTGACTATTCATTTTCCTCAACACGGAAGGCATCCGACCAAGATTCCGCGTTCTCACTGATCAAATCACGGTCGCACACAATGTGTACGTCATATCTCAGGCGCCAATAATAAACAATCAGGTGGTTTGAAGATACATGCTTAACATGTGACTTGCGCGCGTGAGCCCTCACAGGTTCGGGATAATATCAAAATACTGCGATACTGATGGCCATCCCCTCTTGAACGTGATGTCTTGATTCCTTGAGTCACGAGCATCAATCGATTAGAACGAAGAAAAGCCGAGGATTAAGCATAGTCGCTCTCAAAGCGAAATATGACCCTCGTGATTTCTTCGACCTGCTCATGAGCGGACCGTTGTGACGGCAAGTAGGAAAGCGCTGTCTCCGCTTGCCAGGATTACTGCAATGACCTTGTGATACGATTTCCGCTAATCGGACATTTTGCGCAATATAAGATGACCTCACGAACTCGACAGGTCAGTACTTCTGCTCCATGGCGTTCCTACAGGGTGTGAAGCTCGCGTTTGCATTATTGACGCTCACCACGCCATCCTGGGCCGCTGGTGTCGCACCTGGTCAGATCAAAAACTTTGTCACTTTTGGTGACTCCTACACCGATTCCTCATACTACCCTTCTGCCGACGGAGGCTATGCCTGGCCAACATGGGCGGCAATGTATGGTAACCTTAATCTCTATGGATTTGCTCGTTCTGGCGCAACATGCTCGAACCTGCTTACCTACAGACCCTTCCCTCCGATTATGGGTGAGTAAGCGCAAATGGATTGTGAAGTTGTCCTGATCACAGTGACCGCCCAGGTTGGCAACTCCCTGCTTACCTGAATGAGACGAGAAATGGCACCCTGGAATTGAACCCAGATGAAACGATATACACAATCTGGATCGGAACCAACGATCTGGGTGTCAACGCGCTACTGACCGGAAGTGATGCCCCCGACACGTCAATTGTTCAGGTCAGGCAATGCACCATTGACGTCTTGAAGATGTTGTACGAGAGCGGTGCTAGGAATTTCATCATGCAGAACGTGAGTGTACAAAGGTTGGGTCAATGTGTCTTAAGCTCACCGAGCGCACAGATACTTCCTCTTGACCTGACAATCCTGTACTCTAGTTACTCGTACCCCAACACGTACTGGGACCTGGAACGCAATACAACTGGATGGAACGTGTATATGAAGGAGTTGGTACGCGCAGGGAATGAAATCACATCCCTGATGCTCGAAGCGCTTGTGCCTACGCTTCCTGATGCTCATATTGGTCGGTCAACATTACAATCTGATTTGAGGAAGCAGCTAATGCGCAGTAATGCAGCATCTTTTGACTCCTACGGGCTTTTCACCGACATGTATAATAATCCTCAGAACTACTTCAATGGCACTGCGCCACTCAACGTAACAGGCTGCATACATTCATGTGTGCATACCATGAACAGCACGGCAACACCGGCTTGTACAATCGCAAATGGCACTGACGAAGACAGCTTCTTGTGGTCAGTCCAAAGACCCATCCCAAATAGCGACCTAGAACTCACTTACCACTTAGGTACGACGAACTTCACCCATCGCAGCAGTCCGACAGAATCGTGGCTAGGGAGATGACCGCAGTGATGATGGGAGAGGACAACCAATGGACAACGTGGTTGAGCTAAGCTGGTCACATCTGTTAAGTTTCAAGGGTAGTAAATCTATGGTCTATTCTTGAACTTCTAGATTTTTCAAAGTTTTGTGGTGTTCGGCATCTCAGTGCACTAGTGAATTCCGATAGGATTGCTAAATAGGCTCAAAGGCGTGATCAGCTAGGACACGAGACCTGGACTATATTAAGAAGTGCTCATTGGCAGATAAAAGGAGGAGAGCCAACCATACAGAGCACGAATTACGAAGGTTTTTAGGGAGGGTAACCGACTGCCCCTCCACGATGGCCTTAAATGCTTTGGACTGGCTTGTGTGCTCGTCGTTTATTCTCGTCCTGGGGGTGATAAGCCATCGCTTGCTTCGCCAGAATAGATCTCAGTTGCTACCACCTGGCCCGCCACCGAAACCATTGATAGGAAGTTATCTCGACGTCCCCACGGCGGAGCCATGGAAAAAATTCTCCCAATGGAGCAAGCTATATGGTCTGTCCTAAATGCTATACCCTTGGAGGTGTATTTGATAATGCAAGCAGGCGATCTCGTATACGTACAATTTCTCGGGAACAAACTTCTCGTCTTGAACGACATGGAAAGTATGCGCGAGCTTTTTGAGAAGAGATCGCAGAAGTATTCTGATAGACCATCGTTTATGATGGCCAAATACATGGGGATCGAGAATGTGAGCACATGCAGCAGTGCGCTTCATGGCTGAAAACAAGTTGAAATTTAACAGAATCTGGCGTTCGCTCCCTATGGTCCAGATTGGAGGCAAGGACGGAAGCTCATACATGGAATTATTAATCAAGAGGCTGTCAAGAAGTATCATTCCCTGCAGGAGAATGTTACCATCAGATTTTTGAGGGATTTAGTGGAATGTCCTTCAGAGGTTATGAAGCATCTGCATATGTGAGACCAGCTGGGCATCAGTCCCATGTTGTCCTCCTGACTTGACATTACAAAGGGCCACGGCTCATGTCATCGCATCTATAACCTATGGGTTTTCTATTGACACCCCGAGCAATGTGGTGAGTGAAGCCTTGATCACCGACTCCAATCCTTTCGAACTCGGACTTGCAGTACTTCGACGAATTTGCTGAAACGGAGCGAATTGTACTGAAAAGCGTGGTTCCGGGGGCCTATCTGGTTGATATGATTCCTCAATGTAAGGCAGGTTTCATTCTTGCAGGCAACTGAGCTGAAGGAAATGGAGTATGGTATCTGCCGTCCTGGGTTCCATTTAACAGCATACGGCGAACAGCTGAGATAGGGCGGCAGCGGGTGTCCGATGTCGTGCACCGTCCGATAGAGCAGGTAGAACACGATATGAAACGGGCATCTCCGGCTTCGTTTGTTTCGGATCGTTTAAGGGAAGGCGGGAGCGATGAAGGAATGAGACAGCAGCTGCCTTGGGTGGCGTGGTCAATGTTTGAAGGTACATTTTTACCTGATTGACCGAAAAGAGGGATGACATCGTTATCCGACTGCAAGCTGGATATGACGCAGTCAGTATTCCATAATTCCATTTACATTTATCTGACCATGCAAAAGACAAGTGGAACCATGCTGGTCTTCATGCATGCTATGGCATGCTTCCCAGAGGTCCAGGCTCGCATGCGTGAGGAGATATATAGAGTCGTAGGGACCGACCGCCTACCATCTTTTGTTGACCGGGAACGACTGCCATATATCAATGCGGCAATTAAGGAGGTGTACCGCTGGAAACCCAACACACCTTTAGGTGTACCAAGGAAATTACAAGATGAGGATGTCTATAGAGGTTTTTGAATCATGAGTGACAAGGAACGCTTCTTGACCTTTTGAGCAGGGTACTACATACCGAAAGGCACTATGGTTATGCCTAATGTCTGGTGAGTAGGAATAATGTACCCACAGAATGCACTCATACTGTGATATAGGTTACTCAGTCGAGACCATGACAGTGGCATAGATCCAGAAGCATTTTCTCCAGAACGATTTCTTGATACCCACGTCAAGAAAACGGCGATTGATCCTTACAGTTATGCATTTGGCTTTGGCAGGAGGTACGTGTGCGTTACAACACCGAATGAAACTCGTTAACACCTGCGTCCAGGATGTGCCCGGGGCGCTTTTTAGCAGATAATTCTGTGTTCATGCTTGTAACCAGTGTGGTGGCGACTGTGCAGATTTCGAAACCCAAGGATAGCCAAGGCGTGGAAAAGCCATTTAATCCTCCGTACATACCCGCAGGTCTGGCCAGGTGCGTTCTAACGAATAGGAAACAAGAGAAGCACTCACGTATTTACCGATCAAGTTTCCCCTATCCATTCGAAGTCGCCATCGAACCGGTATCTGACAAAGCAGTGGCTGTCGTGAAAGGTAGAGCGACGAGTATTGATTGAACATTCGTGTATGTATGCACGAAGGTTCTGATGCTGCGACGGACGAGATCAGTCCTTATTTATAACGTAGCAGCTTTCCTCACGATATTTTCTTGATTTTGACACATGCCCATTCGCAATCGTACGTTTCTGAATCGTTATGTCCCAGAGATATCGAGGAACCATATCGCGCCACTTATCAAGCGAGTGACACTTACAGACGTGCAACAGATTATTTGTGCACTGTCCCAGCATCTTCTACTCGCGTTGAGTTGAGTAGGGCACGACTCGACTCGGAGCTCATGATACATTCCAATCCCAGTATATGCTGCGGAGCACGCGGGATAGGATTGAGTGAGGATATGGCTGAGGGGAAAGGTCACTCGACCCCATACTGCACAGAGGGCCTATGCTGCCAGGATCTCCAGGATGTTCCCTACTGATATGATATCTAGAGTGGTGAAGCGCTTCCGTACAGGTTGAGCAGGGTCGAGAACGAGAAAGTGCTAGCTGCAAGAGTTAAATGTTTCGATGATCGCAGAGAAAGGGCGGGTCACCATTATAGAACTATGCGATATTGGTGAGATAAGGCGAGCGAAAGTCAATATAAGAAATACAGCAATCATAGACGCTTGAAATGCGTCCACTGGACAGGAAGGTCTGGAAAAGCGGAAGGTGCTGAAGATAACACCGTATCGTGAGGTGTATTGCAGAATTGCATGGCGTTTTGAGAATACGGAACAAAGTATTCCAGTCGGCTGAAGACGTGCGCAAATGAATCCATGTCACGTTAAACTTCTTGGGACACCTGTACACGTATTGATTAGCGATGCCACAATCGTTGTGTGAGTCAATTCCATCAGATTCTGCGCTTGTTCGGTAGGCTACGATGAGCGCATGAACTCGTTTTGGTAGATGTCACCAAGATTGAATGACAAAATACCCTGTATAGCGGTGCCGCATCACAAAACCAAATCCTGTATCATATCATCAAGACTTGGCCTTTTAAAAGAGGATTCGGGGAGGCCACAATAAGCTGCTCAACTCCCATTTTCCAGGGTTTGCATAGAGCCAGTCACGCAGGCAGGAGTCCTGATAGCGAAAGTCGAAGACTTGATCATCGTTCAGTGAACGATCAGTTTTTCGCTCGTCTGACAATGCTCGCACGGGAATTCGGGCTATATCCAGTGTGCAAGGCTGCCAAAGTATTATAATGTTTAATGACTCGGAGTTCCCCAATCTAGCTTCACATCCGCCACCTCAGCGCGCTCCCCACTAAAAAACCTTGGCCCAGGGTCAGCGGATCACAAGAGTCAAAACATATATCTTACAAACTCCCAGTCCACCCATGATCCTTTTACCAACTATACTCCCCGGTGCACTGGGACGGGCCATTCTCAGTGCATAGATGCCGGTAGCAGCGAACGCGCCACTTCCTATAATGCGACAAGTTATGCAGTCATTGTATGTTGAAAGTTGAGGGATAAAGGTGGAGTCAGAATCAGGCGCTGCAGAGCTGGTTGTGTTTGATTCAGGCGTGTTCATGCCCGAGGCTCTAGTTGCGGAAGAAAAGTTGACGGAAGGACCCCGAAAACAGGGGCCCACATGTTTGCGGGGAACATAATTTAGACACGAGCGTATTACATTCATGAAAGAGCGTATTGGCTTGTGGGTAACATCGTAAAGTGCTTTAAGTAAAAAATGAAAGATATGTACAACGAGGGGAGGGTTCTATCGCCGACGAATATAAGCCACTTTGAATTTATGCAAGTTAATACTGCCTGTATGCATAACCCATCATTTCCGAAGGGCGTCTTTGCATCAACTCGGGGCACATACAGCCCTCAGTCCACCCATCGGCCGTCCTCGCGGGTTCGCTAAACATGGTAAAGTCGTCTTCAGTATCCATTGAGTCATAGAAGACCATCGACGGGTCTTGGCTGTAAGGGTGAGATTGATAGGACGAAGCAGACGGCTGTGATGACGGGGTCCTGTCTGATGCGGAGGGGGCAGCAACACGTCCGCCGCGCGAAGAAGGAATATGTCCATGTTTGTTTTTGCGATGGCGCGTCAGGGCAGAAGGGTCGTGGGTCCTGAAGGTGCAATCATGAGGACAGACATAGCGTTGCTCGCCGGTGCTGGAATTTTTAATCAGATGAACTCGTTGATGGTAATACACGAGTACGTACTGTCTGGCGGTGTGGATATCGAAGCTTCTTTTTATCAGCGTCGCAAAGTCACATCCGGGAAAGGTGCAGGTGTACACTCTGAACGCGGGTTCATGTAAGTGACCAGTCTAGCATATAGGATGAATACGTACTTTTCTGCATGCCCGGCCTCATGCCTCTTGAATTCTGTAAACTTGGCAAAAGTTTCGCCGCACTTTGCCTGAGAGCAAACATAGACCTACGTATTTCCAAACTCAGTATGAGTGCCACCATGAAGTATGCTCGTGATTAGGCTTACCTTGGTAGGAGACATTTGAAAATTGATTATAGAGCAGGGGTGCTACTTGATTCTGTCAATGCCTGATTCTCCTTGGGGTAATGATGATACCAGGTAGGCATTCGGGCTAGACTATATACGATTCTCAGAGGTGGGAGTGGCATTGTGCTTTGCGGTGGACAGACACTTGTGGGGTTCATACATAAACGCTTTGTTGTGGCTCATGTCCACTAGAGCCCCAACAAAGCGCGAATGCATTATTATTTCCGTATCCATTCGAAGACTTCGTTACACACAATGTTAGAAGAGAATTCCATTAGCAGATGAATGGCAGGCGTAACATCTGTGGATGCTTGCGCGAGCATAGTGGCCCAGTCCTGGTGGACGATGGGGAGTAGGCTTGGCCGCACAGGGACAATCACGAAGCATGGAGTGGACAACGGGGTTGTGGTTTATGCTAAAGATGGATGGAGGTTAATTCGATGCACAGAACTGAGTAAAAAATGATAATGACCAAGATATCGAATTAGTTTCTTGACACCGACAGCCTGGTTTTCAAGGTCTTTGTTGTAGTAGCCCGCCCGCAGTCCGTGCCATTGACATAAAGTCTGAATATCTGATACACACCTAATCATGACCATAATTAGGGCTGTGCAGATATTTAGACCGATGCCCAGTACTTATCGAAGAATGTAGACGAGGGCAGAGCAGGCCAAAGTCAAACAGGTTCAGCTCTCTTTGATTCGGGAGTCGCACGGCCTTGGATTCACACGCCCAAGTTACATGTAGGCTCGGGAATGCCAGCCGAGCGAATACATATATTCTAACATTGCAAAATTACCAGCAAGCTAAAATCAAGTAGACATCGAGCAACAAATATCACCTCAGTCCAAATCATTTGCCTCCAAAAATACCAACAATCCATTCCGCACAAAATCCGCATTCCAGCAAGATACACACCTACTAGTATATAAAGCACAAGCACAACACCTAAAACAGCCCCGCCAGATCCGCAAACGGATCTTTGCCCTGCTGCGTCGGCGGCGTCGAGGTAGGCTGTGTGTGCCCCATCGCCGCACCCATACTCGCCCTCGATCCTGGCGTGCTCACCCCCAACCCTCCATTCTGCACCGCGCCCATACCCATCGCCGGTGGCCTGCTCATACCCAATCCAGGAGGACCCATTCCCATTCCCAACGACGACCCAGAAATCGGAGGGACACTCGTTCCTCCGCTGCTGCCCCCGAAATAACCAGGCGACGTTACCCGCGGTGGGGTAGGCGCGAGCATAATAGACCCAAACTGGGCCTGTGGCGAGGGGGCGTTTGGGACGGGTGATGAAGTGGAGGAAGAAGCATTGTTCGTCATGGAGGCGCTGGGTTGTGGGGCGAACATTGCGCTAGCGCTTGATGAGCGGGCGTACGATTGGGGTTGGGGCGGCGAGGCGAATAATGTAGCTAGATCATCCACTGGTGCGGCGTGCGGCGATGAATGCGAGGTGTCGTCGAAATTGATGAGGGATCCTTCGGTTGGGGCGAGCTCAGCGGGGATGGAGGATATGCTGTAGTCGCCTTTCTTGAACGCCTCGAAACGCGTGATGACGTTGTTGATTTGGTCGTTAATTTGGAGGAAGGCGTCTGAGTGGCGTATAAGACCTACGTCAGAAAATATACGAACGGACGTACCTAACGACTCTGGATCGTCAGTTTCTGCGTCCGAAACCCATTTCTGGAGCTTCGGACGGGCAGACTTCAATATCGACGCGACTTGCTGTTACAACGAATGAGAAACTTATACAACCTTCCAAAGAGAACAACGACGCACGTCATACGCGTCTCCCGCTGCGAACTTCTCCCCTTGTGCAGTATCGACGTTATCGAGCATCTCATTGAGTAGAATGACTTTACTCTCGAGCTTATTGAGCTCCGTCATCGCTTGAGAGCGGTAGTCGGGCTTTGCGTCGGGGTTTGCGCCAGCGAGGGACTTCATCAGTTCTTGCGCGGCCGCCAGATCGCGCGGGGTGCCTCTCCGGATAAGTTCCTGCAGTTTAGCGGATTGCGCCTCTCGATCTTCCGACTCAAGCTCGTCGGCGGACTTAATGTTCTACGCCGCCATATGAACGCACGAGACAGACACGAGCCAGATGAACTCACCATCGTCGGGGGTGCCTCCTCACGGCGGGGAATCTCCCTAAAGCGGTACCCTTTGAACGTGAGAAGCCGGTGCATATCCTTTATATTCCCCAAATCCTCCTTCCAGCGCGACTCGGTGCAGATGCCCTCCTTCCATCGATGGATGAGCTCCAGAATCCGCGACATGACTGGGCCGGGGAAGGGAGGTGGGCGTTCAGGGAATCGACGGACGAGCTCGTTCAGGAATTCTTTGGTGGCGATCTGGAGGTGGAATGGGTAGCCGCACGATTGGACGAGAGTGTCGAGAAGCGCGAGTGCGAGGATGGCGATATGCGGGTTTCGGTGGTTTGCAAGACGGGCTATAAGCATCGCTGCCTCGCGGGGGCTAATTTAATGTCAGAACTAGAGATTGCAAAAGCAGGATCGACTGACGTATTAGCTTTCTTGGTGTTGATTAGTTCAGCGATCTCGAGATGAATGGCGTAGTTGGGCTCATGGAGTGTTGGATCGCAGGCATTTTGTGTGAGCATTTCAAGCTTTGATGCCCTGAACCACGGCGTACCGTTCGACCCTCCCAGCATCATGCTCGGTGTTGCCTGGCTTGTGAGCAGTAGATGGTCTAGCAGACGTGGCAGTCACAGCTGCGCTCGCTGTCGTGGTCGACTCGCCAAGAAATCGTGGGAATATGTAGCATACCCTGCTCGCCTTTCTCAGTACAGTAATACTCAAACCACCATGCCACTCATCAGTTTATCTAGTTCTTTGATGTTCTGCTGCTTTCTGCCGTTGCACCGACAAGGACTCTACTTGGAGTTCCATTCTCAGACAAACTGGTTGAAACGATCAGCAAGCTTGTGATAGTGATATCGAGGGAACACCAATAACTTGGTCTGGCGCTTAAACGTTCTGGCGGACTGCAGTCATTTTTTATTGGACACGTGGAATCGTTGCTTCACTTGGGGTGCATTCACCCCTCTTCTGAAGGTCTGAGTCTTAGCCTACTGATAATATGTCCCACCAGGCGTCCTCCGAGCCTGACCTCAATCTATGCTATGCCAATGTTGGACAGACGACGTGCGCAATCACCCCATAGCACGGGGGCCCTTTGCGCGG